>CAUYUJ010016194.1:722031-749531 GCA_963575745.1 Prorocentrum cordatum | reverse complement strand
AGGAGGAGGAGGAGGAGGAGGAGGAGGAGGAGGACGAAGAGGAGGAGAAGGAGGAGGAGGAGGAGGAGGAGGAGGAGGAGGAGAGCCCCTCCCTCTCCAACTTATGGTGGTGGTGGTGGTGGAAAGCAAGCCCATCACCAAACAGGGCAACACCTGGACCAGGTCTACCCCGGATCCGTCGGGTGCCCGCGGCGGAGGTGGCCTCGGGAAGGCACTGGGCGCCAGCGACGCGCGGCGGCCGCGAACGGCCCCGGGATCGGCAGTGGTGACACGGGCACGCCTTACAACGCAGGTTTTGTAATTTTCGTGGGCGGAAAAGAGGGGGGTGATGACTAGTGGGGGGTGGATATCATGGCGTGGGCCATGATATTTCCCCAGATTTCATGGCGCCTTTTCTTATTTCATTACGTCCCTGGCCCCCCCGCTGGGCCGCGCACATGCCGCCGGTCATGATTTGCACCCCCCCCCTCTTGGACACCCCCCTCTTGGCCGCTCCCGAAATCTCCATTCCTGCACTTGCTCCCGCACCGAACCCTGAGGGCTCCAGCCATGCCTGTGTTGCCTTCGTAGGGCCAGTGCGGCGGGGCCGACGCTGTGCGCCGCTTCGTTCGAAGCATCGTCTTCCTCGACCAACCCCTCCTGGGCCCGCTCCGGGCTCTTGAGGGTCAGGTTCAGGGTTTTGTTCACCAGATCTCCTTGGAGCCTGATCTAAGAGTTGCTGCTGCTAGCCGCTGGTGGAGAATCCGATCTCCTCAGGGGTGCCATTCCTATTAGTCCTCCTGCCCCTCCTCCTTTTACTCCTCCTCTTTCTCGTCATCCTTTCACACGAGACAGTGGCTGCCCCAGCTACGTGAGCGGAGCATTCTCCCGCCCTCTTCTCCGCCCCCCCCCCTCCCCACCACACCCATGTCGTAATTTCTACCATCGAAGACTCCCAGAGGCGTGGACCCCTTCCCGAGGACCGACCTCGCATCCTGAGTCAGTTGTTTGATGCTCCTGGGCCCGTCGAGGGCCCCCGAAGGCAGAACGGTGTAAAGAGGTGTGTCGTAATTGCCTGGCAAGCGCGGGGCTGGCTTTGCATCCCGCGCCGTCTTTGGACTGCCCCAGGGCCCGGCGATGGCCCCCGGACGCCGACGAGCACGGCGAACAGAACGTAGCGGAACTCCGCCCCGACCCTTCCCGAGACGCCGGATGTCTGTGCGCGCGCCGGCGCCCGGCGGACCCGCGAACCACCGAGGCGGCGGCGGGCCACCCGAGCCGCCCCGGCGGAGGCGACCCACCGCGCGGCCCCAGGGGGGCGGGTGTTTGCTAGAAGTGCCCCTGGCCCAAGGTGCCCCCCAGGATTTCCAAGGAGGCCCCCACGGCCTCCAGCGCGCCCCTCACGAGGCCCAGGGGGGCCCCAGGGGTTCCAAAATGGAGCGGGAAGCCTGGGGGTGCCCTGAGCCAGGGGGCAACGTCAGCAACCCCCGACAGGGGGGCGGGCGCATGCATGGTGTGCGGGCCCCCTTCGCAGGGGCGCGCTGGCGCCCTCTGAGATCCGATCCCGGATCTCCGACGCGGTGTGATTTTTGCAGTGCGGGCGTCTGTCTTCCATGCTGGCCCCTGGAGCTCCTTAACCTCAATCAATCCTTTGCTCCCCCCTCTGCTTCTCTCGGCGGAGGCAAAACTCGTGCCTCCTCTTCCGCCTGCTCCTCCTCTTCCCCCTCCTCCTCCTCCCCCTCGTCCTCGTCGCTGTTGCGCGGCGGGTGCCGCGGGCGAACAGTCATTTTCTGCTATTGGCGGGGCCCCAGTCCGTCAATACAGACGTCGGACAAATAGTTGGGCTCTTCCACAGTTTGGGGGGGTTCTAAGAAGTTATATCGAGAGGTCATCGGGCCCCGGGGCCGTCAACAACGCACCTGGGACGAGACTCTGCCCGCGAGGAAGCGGTCGGGACCACGGCCCAGAGATGCCCGCGGGGAAGCGGTCAGGACCACGGCCCAGAGATGGGACAAGTCATACGGTGGGGGCGTTGGTCAAGGAATGTGCCCAGGCGGGTCCAAACCCTGCAGGATTCCTTACCTGATGAGGGCGGCGTTGATATCCATGGCCAAGCCTCAATTGGCGTTCCACGGGCTTTCAGACCCTGGGTTCCTTATCTAAGGGTTCCTTATCCCGTGCCCTCACCGTGTCGGTGCATGTCCGGGATCCTGGAGTCTTGCAACTTTCTGTTCGCACCACCAGGCTTCTCCTTCTCCGTAGCCATTTTGGCTCAAGTGGCCGCCGCCTGCCCTAGAGTTCGGTGCTTCGCTGGCAACTTTTGTGAAGATGATTCGGCGCAGAGCTTGCCGTTTTTTGATTGCGTCTGTAATACTATCCTCACTATTATCTGTTTTTGTTTACATTCCACCCAGAGCAGCGCGTGGACACTTCACAGAGCAGCGCGTGTGCACTCACACGCGGTGCGGCGGTTACTTTCTCAATCCTGCAGGTTTCGCCTTGGTGGCATTGCCAGCAGTGCGTAAGCTTGTTTTGGAAGTCTATGATGAACGATTTGCGACAACACCCATGTTATGTCCAAGATCCACGACAGGCACAGCTCATTTTCATTGACTACGACACATTGAGACATTGCTCCTGGCCTGATCAAATCAAACGTTGCAGGGATGCGGAAGGGCAGATCGAGCCTATCTCCACACTTATGCTGTGTCGAATTATGGACATTGTTACACTCAGAAGAGGAAGACCATGCAATTGGCCTTCTTTCCGTGGAGACTACATCTGGGCTGAAACAATGCTCAAAGCCGCCAAACTTTATCCAAATGCCGCTTATGTATTTGTGTCAAACATGAACAGCTGGAGTTCTGGCAATCGTGACATTGATCTCTTGAAGGTTCGCAGTAAGGATTGGAATATTTCTTTGCGTTGTGTTGGCTTCGACTTGCCACTTTCACGGGTAACTCGTAGCACTGATGTGAATTTGCTTCCGCCACTCTTCCATAACAAATTGTTCTTGGAAGATAGTCCAGCGAACAGGTCAGGGTGTGAGATGAGGGAGTATTTGGTCTGTTTCTTTGGCAGGCCATCAACACCTATGCGATCACGTTTGTACAGGTTGCGCAACATATCGGCTGGAATCCTGGTTGAGCAGACTGGTCTAAATACGTCGATGGGTGCAGCTTATGGCACAATAATGCGGAAGTCTACTTTTGGTTTTGCGCCACGAGGAGATGCTCACTTTTCATATCGCCTCACTGAGCTTTTAGCAACAGGCACAATTCCCGTTGTGATTGATGATGATTTTATGCCTCCCTTCGGCGCTCGCAACATCAGTTCGTGGGCAGTGTTGCTGCCTGAAGCCAACATCGAAGATGCACACTTGATATTGGCAGGCATCAGCTCAGCAGAGATATGCCTGATGAGGCGGGAAGGCGTCAAAATCTTTGCGAAGGCAGGCTCTATCGGTAATATGTTGGAGGGTTTGCTGCAAGGGCTCGCTCTGACTGTCTGAATCTTGGAATGAATGGATTACGTGACGAAGGTGATGATGGCTGATTGCTTGAACTTCATGCATGAGCTTCTTCTGATCCCTAATGTCTTTGATGGGTGAGCGCTGGCCAAGCATACTTGCTGTGCGCAGCTTCAGTTGTGGCCATCCTCACGCATGAAACTTTCGCGTTGTTTGCATTTTGCATGTGTTGAGTAGTCCTACAGCAGGCACCACCAGGCTTCTCCGCCCAGCTTCGGGCCCTGCCCTGGGCCATATGTAGGGTCCCATTCTGAGCTTAAGTCGGGCACGTCCTCTTACAGGAGGAATGCTCAAAAATAGTAAAAAATAGTCCGGGGACGATTTTTTCAAATACAACGTTTATACTTTTTGGAGGGTGTTTTCTGACTACTTTGTATTGTTCGTCCAAATTCCGCCTGTAGGAGGACGCGCCCGACCTAACTCTGAGCCCGTCCGGCGCCCGATAGCCGAGCCCCGGCCGCTCGGCTGCCGAGCGGGCCCAGCTCCCACCCACGCTGGTGGCACCGAGCCCCTTCGGCTGCTCCATCGCTCGGCGGCCGAACGTGTCCTCGGGCGCCGAAGAAGCGGGCCCCGATCGCCCTCGCTCGAGACACGCCGCATGCCGGGAGGCCGCGCTCACGGGGCTCCGGCCGTGTTTTGGTGCGCTATGTTTGATTCAGTCGGGCACGTCCCTCTGCAGGAGGAGTATTCCAACATAGTCACAAAAAAAGAATCAAGGGACGATTGTTTGACTCTGTTTGACTATTTGGGAATATTTTCTGACTAGTTTGCATTCTTCTTCCAGAATCCCTCTGTAAGAGGACATGCCCGACCGAACGCTGTGTTTTTCCTCGCGACGCCTGAACCAGACATCCGGCTGCTCCCATTCTTTCTGCGCGGGGGCCCCCGAGGTCCGGACCACTTCCCCAGCAGGGCTGGGCTTCGTCCCGGGGCGCTCCTTGACGCCCCCGAGGCCAGGCGAGGGCCCACCGAGGCGGACAACGGCCCAAAGACGTCCGCTCCAATTTTCTCGGGGCTTCCGATCTCGCGACGCCGGACCTCCGCCTCGGGGGGCCCGCGTTGCCGCCAGGAAGAGGCCCCCTTCGGACGTGGCCAGGACGAGGGCAAGTCCGTTCCAGCACGCGCTCAGAGCGCTCCGGAGCGGTCTGGGAGGGTCGCGGCGACCGACGCATCCTCCAGAGCCGCCAGATCTCAGAGATGCTGAGTAGAACAGCAACTCGCAGAACATGAGTGAGACTAGCAGCAGGAATCAGCTGGGGCGCCAAAGTGGACAGTACAGCGTTAAAGGCAGACTACCAGAAGGGGTTGGGGCTCCAGAGGGGGAGACGGGGGAGGGGGATGGAGGGGGGAAGGAGACGAGGGTCATATTTCATATATATATATATATATATATATATATATATATTCTCCTCTCCCTATATTTTTACAAGACCGGGGGGGGGAAAACCCATCCCCCCCCCAAAACCGGACTCCCAGGATCTGAGGCTTTGGGACCCTCTGGACGGGCCTCGAAGCGGCCCCCCTGGCCTCGCAGGGCGTTTTGCCAAGCCTCCCCAGCAGACCTAGGGCGATCAGGGGGGTCATCGGAGACGTCTCAGAGACCCCCATGACAGCGCAAGAGCGCTCCAAGAGTGACCGACGTGACCTCAAGATGGCCCAAGAGGCCAAGAGGCCCCCAAAAGCACTCCCAAGAGGCAAAAATCATTGATTTTCCAGCAGTTTTTGGTGAATCTTGGGGTTCTCCTCTTTTCGGCTTCCCGACGCTCCAAGACGGCGGTCTTCTGGGCGTCCGAAGCCACCTGGGAGGCTCCAAAATCGCCCCACAACCATCCGAAAGGGCTTCCAGGCAGTCCAAGAGAGCCCCAAAACGGCACAACACGGGTCCAAGATGGCCCTCAGAGAGCACCATGGTGGCCCAAGATGGCCCCAAGACACCCTCCGAAGCATTCCAAATCGTGACCCGGTCGTTCACGGAGACCGTGGTTGGAGGCAGGGTGGCCCGAGGAAGCCCCCAGAGGCCCCCAGAATACGCCCAGGAGGCCTCCAGAAGGCCTTAAGAAAGCCTGAGACCATTTTTTTTAGGCCCCCAGAGGCTCTCCCAGGAGGAGCCTCCGCAAAAAAAAGCTGAGGAGGATAGGGAGAATGCGCAGGGTATGGCGAGCATGAGGAAAAAAAAGCATGGAGGAAGGATAACGAATATCATTATCATAGCGGCGATGTCGGAAAAGGCAACAAGGAGTTATCGCTAAATTGTCGGCTTGATCTTCCTGCTATTCCGCCTGCAAACCAAACTTCAAGGACCAAGGTGCATGGCGCGAAGCGCCACTGCAGTCTTGTGTATATATATATATAGATGTATATATAGGCACTTGCCAGTCAGCACAAACCAATGACTGATCTTTGGGCTCCCGCATTTCCCCCCTGAAACCTGCTGCCCTGCTTGTTGCCAGCCAGGTCGTGTACTCTCATGGACCTCACTTCCGCGATCTCATACGCTCCCACGGGGGCGATAACCAGTCAAGACAGACCAGCCATGGTCTCTGCTGACCGCCTTGCGCGCCCTCGGGAAGGGGGAGAGGAGAGGCCGGGATGGGCGGAGAGCGGGGGTCCCAGGAGCGAGCTACAGGCTGGGGCTCTGCCACGCCTGGGCTCCGAGCATCTCTCCTGCACGGCAGAAGGCGGATCCACCGCCCGCTGTTTGCCTGTCATCCGCAATGCACCTCAGCACGCCGACTCTTTCTGGGCTGCCCCCCCCCCCCCCCGTGCAGCGCCTGATGGCACGCTGCGCGGCAGTGCATCAAGCGCCACAACAACAAGCTGCTGACCTTTTACAGATGCTCTGGACACCTCACATTTACAACATGCGCACCATCGACCAGAGGCCTGGTGCCATACACGGCTCGAGGTAATTTAGGCGGTACCTTATGTCCTTTACTATCACTCGCCACGGTGCCCTTATCTCGTCGCAGGGCTAGCCAGTGTGTGTGTGTGTGTGTGTGTGTGTGTGTGCGTGGGTTGGTTAATGAAATGTGCTGTATGGCTTGTCGGGCCGCTCTGCGGAGAGCGGCGCGGGGAACAGCGTACCGTCTTGTGTCCGCGCTGACCGCGGTTGAAAAACGTTCTCTGGGCGAAGGACCACATCATGGGTGCCGCAGTTGTGAACATCGCCTTCAGTGGAGTTCCCCATGGGGCCACGAAACGTGTGAGAGGTGTGCCGAGATGGGCCTGGGGGCGCGTGCGAACCCTGCCATTCGGGCCCTTGGTGGAGCTCCCTATGGGGCCACAAAGCGTGTGAAGGGTGTGCTGGAATGGGCCTGGGCACGCATGCGAGCTGTGCCTCCAGGGCCTTCGGTGAAGCGCCATGTGGTGCCACGAATCATGCGTGGGGCTTGCCGGAATGGGTGGGGAACCGCATGCAATCCACTCCCCTGAAGCATTCGGTTAAGCCTCTTGTGAGGCCACCAAACGTGTGAGGGGTGTGCCGAAAGGTGGGGATCAGCATGCGCCGCCCCCTCTCCTGGGGGCTTCGGTGGAGCTACCTGCGGGGCCACGGAACGTATAAGTGGTATGTCGACATGGGTGGGGAACCGTATGCAACCCCCCCTTGGAGGGCTTCGGTGGAGCTCCTGTCGGATTACGAAACGTGTCAGGGGTGTGCCGACATAGGCGGGGAAGCGACCCCCCCCCCCGAGGACTTCGGTGGAGCCCCTTTGTGGGGCCATGCAACGTGTGAGGGGTGTGCCGAAATGGGTGTGGAACCGTATGCGTCACCCACCTCGTGGGGGCTTCGGTGGAGCTCTCTGTGCGGTCCACGAAACGTGTGAGGCGGGTGAGGGGTGTGCCGGTGTGCCGACATGCGCTGGGAACATCATGCAACCCACCCTACTCTCAGGGCTTAGGTGGAGCTCACTGCGGGAAGCGTGTGAGGGGTGTGAAACGGGCGGGGACCAGCACGCGAAATCCTTCCTCCTGGGGGGGTCGGTGGAGCTCCCTGTGGGGCCACGAAACGTTTGCGGCCTGCGTCGAAACAGGCGGGGCCCCGCCCATGTCGAGATAGGCAGTGGCGCCCCGCCGCGGGGCGGTACCGCGCTACCCGCCCAGTTCCCCAGCCCTACCCGTCATCCATCGGTGCCGCTCCCTCCAGTGGCGCCACTCCTGCCCACCACGAGGCGGCTTCTTCTGGCACGTCGCCTGAGGAGGTTCGCACCATTGCCGCGGAGGACCAGTCCCCCCCCCCGCCTGGCAGCAGCCCGGCCCCCTCGCTGCCGCCCCCGCGGCAAGTCCCGCCCCGCAAGCCTTCAAGTCCCAGAGCATCCCCCCGGCGACCTCGCGCAGTTCGAGGACATCCTATTTCCCTTCACGCATGGCTCTGCAGGAGAGGCCGGCTCGCAGAAGCGGGGCGCACCCTCGCGAGAGCTCCCGCGGCCGAGCCGCCCCGCCTCGCTTCCCAGGTGCGGGCCACGGGCGGCCATGCGCGCGCCCCCCCTTCCCAGCAGCAGCGGGGCAGGGCCGCGCCCGGGGCGGCGAACGCGCGGACAAGGACTCCGAGTCCGGCATGGGCGCCGGGGCGTCGCGGCCGGAGGAAAAGGAGGCCGCGCGGCACGGCATGGCGACCGTGCAGCGCAGGGCTCGGGGGGGGGGGGGGCGGCAGCCTGGGAGGCGACAGGAGCACGCCCAGGCCGTTCGGAGGCCGAGGGGCCGCCCCCCCCCCTCCCCACCCGGTCTTTCCCACTGCGGGGTTGCCTCGGTGCTTCCGCGTCCTCCGCCGTCTCCTCCACGCGCGGGCAGCTCGCCCGGCAGCCCAGCTCGTCGGGGTCTCAGCCCAGCTCGTCGGGGTCTCAGCCCAGGCGCGCTCTCCGCACCCCGTCGTCTTCGGACCCTGCCTGGGTGGTCATATGCGGTCGATATGGTCCCGCCTCTGAGGGCCCAGTCGCCCGCGTCAGCTCTGTGCCCGTCTGCTCGTTGTTGCTCCGCCTTGTCGCTGCGCGCGAGGCCGCGATCGCCAAAAAGTGTGTTTGTGTGTGTGTGTGCGCGTGTGTGTGTGTGTGAGTGTGTGTGTGTGTGTGTTCGTGCGCGCCCGCGCGTGTGTGTGTGTGCGCGTGTGTGTGCGCGTGTGTGTGTGTGTTTGTGTGTGCGCGCGCGTGTGTGTGTGTGTGTGTTTGTGTGTGTGCGCGGGTGTTTTTTGTGTGTGCGCGGGTGTTTGTGTGTGTGCGCGTGTGTGTGTGTGTGTGTGTGTGTGTGTGCGCGCTTGTGTGTGTGTATGTGTGCGCGCATGTGTGTGTGTGCGCGCATGTGTGTGTATGTGTGCGCGCATGTGTGTGTGTGTGTGTGCGCGCGTTTGTGTGTGTGTGTGCGCGCATGTGTGTGTGTGTGTTCGTGCGCGTGTGTGTGTGTGTGTGTGTGTGTGTGGTGTGTGTGGTGTGCGCGTGCGTGTGTGTGAAGGTGTGTGTGTGTGCGCGTTTGTGTGTGTGTGCGTGCGCGCATGTGTGTGTGTGTGTGTGTCGTGCGCGTGTGTGTGTGCGCGTGTGTGTGTGTGAAGGTGTGTGTGTGTGTGTGAATGTCTGTGTGTGCGCGTGTGTGTGTGTGGTGTGTGTGTCTGTGTGCACGTGTGTGTGTGTGTGTGTGTAAGTGTGCGTTTGTGTGTGCGCGCGCGTGTGTGTGTTTTTCTGTGTGTGTGGTGTTCGTGCGCGCGCGTGTGTGTGTATGTGTGTGAATTTGTGTATGTGTGTGTGCGTGCGTGCTTGCGTGCGCGCGTGCGTGCGTGTGTGTGTGTGTGTGTGTGTGTTCGTGCGCGCGCGTGTGTGTGTGTATGTGTGTATGTGTGTATGTGTGTGTGCGTGCGTGCGTGCGGGCGGGCGTGCGTGCGTGTGTGTGTGTGTGTCTTTGTGCGGTGTGTGTGTGTGTGTGTCTGTGTGCGCGTGTGTGTGTGTGTGTGTGTGTGTGTGCGTTTGTGTGTGCGCGCGCGTGTGTGTGTTTCTGTGTGTGTGTGTGTTCGTGCGCGCGCGTGTGTGTATGTGTGTATGTGTGTTGTGTGTGTGCGTGCGTGCGTGCGTGCGCGCGTGCGTGTGTGTGTGTGTGTGTGTGTGTGTGTTCGTGCGCGCGCGTGTGTGTGTATGTGTGTATGTGTGTATGTGTGTGTGCGTGTGTGTGTGCGTGCGTGCGTGCGTGCGCGCGCGCGTGCGTGCGTGTGTGTGTGTGTGTGTGTGTGTGTGTGTTCGTGCGCGCGCGTGTGTGTATGTGTGTATGTGTGTATGTGTGTGTGTGTGTGTGCGTTCGTGCGTGCGTGCGCGCGTGCGTGCGTGTGTGTGTGTGTGTGTCTTTGTGCGTGTGTGTGCGTGTGTGTTTGCGCGCTTCGGGTCGTTTGGAGCTCCTGGTGAGGTCTGGAAGTACCCGGTTGGAGCATATGCGGACCGCGCGGGCCGCAGAGCGAGAGGGCCCTGGCCCGCCTTGGATCGTATGTCGCCCTGGTGGGGGGGGCGATCCATGCATGGCGTGGGGGGGGGGTCGAGGAATGCAGGGACGGAGCCCCCAAGAGGTTCCCGGGGCCTTGGAGGTGCAGAGGTACACCTTTTATGCTTTCCCGCGGACTGCCCCCGCATCAAAAAAGAAAGCCCGGTCGCGGAAGCAGCCCGCACGCCTCCACACAGCTCGGCCTTGTTCTGCACGTCTGCTCGCCGTGGCCTCGGCGCGCGCTGCCGCGCCTGTGAGGCGAAGCTTCAGCGGGAAGCGGCGGGCTTTCTGGGAAGGCGTTGGGGTTTCGTGGAAGGTGGAGGACTTTTCAGAAGCCCGCCCTGAGCAGAGGAGGGCTTCGTGTAAGGCGGAGGGCTTCGTGGAGGGCAGAGGGCGGAGGGCTTCGTGGAAGGCGGAGGGCTTCTGAGCAGCCCTCTCGGGTTGGGCGTCGCGCAATGGGGGGCCGGTGCATGGGGGCGCGGCGAGGGCTGCAGAAAAGGGGCCTCGAGTGGCCACAGAGTTTACCTTTCTCTCCCCCCCTCCCCCCCTCCCCCATTCTTTGGGGCCCTAAAAGGCCCCTTTGGGGCAGCCCTCGCCGCCCCCCCATCTGCATCCCCCCCGTCACGCGACGCCCAAGTCAGGAACAACCCGGGCCCTCCTGGCAAGGCTCTGGAGGCCCTCTGGGACCCGGGCCGCGCCCGCCCCCTTGGCGCCACCCCTGGCGCTGCGCCCGCCGCCGCACCCGAAGGCAGCTGGGACTGGCCCCTCTCCCGGCTCGACCAGAAGGCCCGGCTCCTCATGATCGACCGCGAGATGCTGCTGCTGGAGCGGGAGGCGCCGTGCCGCAGCCCAGCCCTGGCGCACCGGTCCCGCTCCCCTGCAGGGCCGGGGAGGAGGAAGAGCCATGGGAGTGGCAGGCCTAGAGGGAATCCGACGACGTGGTGTTTGTCCTCGGTGTCGGCCTCCTGGGGCCCGCTATCGGGCCCCATGGGGCCATGTGAAGTGGATCCGTGGCGAAACGTGCCCCCAGGGAAAACTGTGCAGAGCCGCGCGCGGAAGAAGTCACAGCGACGGATGTCGGCGGTCACGATCTCACCTTGGAAATCGAGGGCCGTGGAGGAGGGTACGATCGAGGATCGATCAGGTTTTGATCGGGTTGGGTGCGTTTCGGGGTGTCCCGGCAGGCTCTGGGCGGTCCAGGAGGGCCCGTTTCCTCGTGGAGGTGCGACCGCCTTAGCGGCGCCCCCCCTTGGCACTGTCTGGGAAGGGGAGGAGGGGGAAAATGTTCGCCTCGCCGGGCGCTGTCGCCTCCTCCACAGACGTCCAACGTCTTGAGCAAAGGTCGAAGCGGGGGCTTAGTACGCCATAGGGGCGGACATCAGGAAAATCAAAGACGGCCCAGTGGTAACGAACGTCCAGTTGAAGGATTTTTGCGAGGCTGCCCCGACGGACGCAAGGCTGGGAACTGCCACAGGCTTCACCATCGCCCTCGGTAGAGCTAACCACATCATGTTCGTCTGTCCGCACTGCAAGACGGCCCCCCTCAAGCCGAAAGGGATCCTCTGGGGCCCTTCGGGACCCCTCGGGGCCCCTCGGGCTCCATGGGGCGGGAGCCCCCCACGGCTCCAAGGGGCCCCTTGGGGGCCCGCCGCAGGCAGCAATCGACGTCCGTCGACGACGCGTGCGACGACGCGAACGACGACTTTCACGACGACGACGACGACGACGACGACGACGACGATGGCGGCGGCGGCGGCGGCGGCAGCGACGACGACGACGACGACGACGACGTGTACGACGACGTACAACGACAACGCGCGACAGCCAAGTTCGGGCCAATCGGCTCCTGCACCATCTGCTTTGCCTTCGATTTCGATGCCGATCGGGATTCACGCAAGCCTGTTTCCAACTCGATCCGGTTCGGGTTTTCTGATCCTGACCGATTCGATGGCGCAGCCGACTCTTGCCGATTGTTGCCAGTTCGATGGTCGCGCCGATTCGATTTGATTTATCGCACCGATGTTGGGGCCGCCTGTTTGGTGGGCCCACCCAGGCGGTCGAAGCAGGCTTGGACTGGCACCCGGAACCCGAAATTCGAAGACCTGGCGAGGGGGGCTCCCAGGGGGAGACTAGTACGGGGGGGCGGGGTCCACGGGTGGCTCTCCGATATCAAAACACTCGAAGAGGGCATTGTGTTATATATGTATACTTATATATATATATAACAATATTCATATGCACACACATACGTGCATACATGCATACATACGTACACCGATCCATATACTCATTCGTACATACATACATACATACATACATACATACATACATGCATGTATGCATGCATGCATGCATACATACATAAAAAAGCACACATACATACATACAAACAGACACACATACCTACATACATACAAACATATGCACATACCGACCTATACACATACCGACCTACATACATACATACATACATACATACATACATACATACATACATACATACATACATACATACATACATGCATGCATACATGCATGCATGCATGCATGCATGCATACATACATACATACATACACACATACACATATACACACATACATACATACATACATACATACATACATACATACATACATACATACATGCATGCATACATACATACATACGTACATGTGTACGTGCATGCATGCATGCATACATACATACATACATACACATATACGTGCATCCGTACATGGAAACGTACATGCACATGTATCTAGGCATGCATGCATGCGTACATGCATACATACACGCATGCGTGTAAACACGCATTTGCATATACACATACATGCATACACACATACATACATACATGCAGACGAACAGGCAGACAGACTGACACATTGACTGACAGGCAGTCAGACAGACATACATACATATATGTATCTATATATACATGCTCATACATTCACACATTCAGGCAGACAGACAGAGAGACACAGGCAGCCAAATAGAAAGGCATACATGATACATACATGCATGTCTGCAAACATACAGCGATATATGCATACATACATACGCATATACCGACATATATACATACATGCACGCACACATACATACGTACGCACGTACATACATACATACATTCATACATACAGCTGCTACATATTTATAAGTGTAAATCTAGATCTATGTACGCACGGCCTCGCGGCCTCGCGGGCCAGGCCTCTGGGCCGCGAGCCCGTTCCGTTGATGCAGGGCGCTGTTTCGCGGATGCACCGTGCGGAACGTATCCACGCGACCCGTCTCCGCGGGCATCGCGCCCCAAAGTCCTGACCGCGAGGGCGTGGACGTGGACCCGTTCGCGGTTCGTGACCACCTCCGCCGCGCCCCGGCCCCGCTTCCTCTCCGCCGCGCGCCGCCCCTGTCGCGAGGAGTTCCTGGAGCAGCTGCAGCGGGCCTCCGCCGCGGCGGCGGCACCGCGCCCCGCTCCCTCCCCTCTGATGGGGTCGCGGAGGCTGGGAACGGGCTGGGGGTCTGAGGTGGCGCAGCATGGCTCAGGAATGGGGGCGAGGTTCGAACACCCCGGTTCAACCGGCCGGGTTCTTTGTCGGTTTTGGCCCCGGGGTCCGTGTTCGGGCGCCAGGACCGTCAGAAACGGAGCTGGGGCGAAAGGCTCCACCAGATGCACCCCGGGAGGGCTCGGGAGACCGATTTTGACAGGATTTGCCCTTACCCCTCCTTCTTGACTGATTCTCTCGGGGCCCATCGGCAGGCGGTGTGGATACGGAGATGTGCTGGCCCTGGGGGAGGGACGAGAGAGAGAGAAGCAGGCGGACTACACGCGCGCTGGCGGGAGGCCAGGGCCGTCTTGACGAGGCAGGCAGGCAGGCGGGCAGGCGGGCAGGGACAGAGGGAAGACAACAAGCATGGAGCGCAGAGAAGGAGGAGGAGGAGGAGGAGCAGAAGGAGGAGGAGGAGGAGCAGGAGCAGGAGGAGGAGGAGGATGGTAGGGAGATGGGCCAGGGCAGGGGCCGGGAAAGAAGGGCCGCCTGCCCCGAAACGGGCGCTTCCCTTGATGTTTTGGCGCCTTCAGCGCCGGGAGGCGCCTGGAAGACTAGCTAGACTTAAGTCGGGCCTGTCCCTCTACAGGAGAAATATTCCAAAATAGTCACAAATAGTCCGGGGGCGATTTTTTTTTTTTTTTTTTTTTTTTTACTATTTTTGACCATTTGGGAGTATTTGTTGCGTATTGTTTTATTTTTCGTCCAAAGTCCGCCTGTAGGGGGACATGCCCGACCCAAAGCTAGACGTGAGTTGACTAATTCGCTGTCCCCCAGAGCTCTGCGGTAACTCAGGCCCGAGGGGGTCAAGCTTGGGCCCTATGGACTCTCAGCGTCCGAAGCGATTCTAGATGGAGGCCCGGAATTGGGCCTGTGACCGTCAAACATACAGTCGGCCCGGATTAGTAGGTCGACCCTACCAGCTCAAGGGTACCCTTGTGTCCTGTGCCTCGCGACACGTGCCTTCTTACACTCCGATGGCGATGCGGCCTTCGGAAGAGCCTTGTGTCCTCTCGCGCGTCCTGTCCAGTTAAGTCCGACTGTAGAGCTCGGAGGGGACGATGGGGGCGAATAGCCCCAGGGCAGGCATCACGAGTATTCGCCCGGGGGGCCTCGCCGAAGGCAGGGACCATCGGCGGCTCTGGATACGTGTATTGCTCTCCCCTTGGCTATTCGCCCCCATCGTCGCCCCTGAAAATCCAGGACGAGAGATCTCCTGCCCAGGGAGACCTCTTGGGGGGCCCTCTTGGGGCATCCTCGAGAGCCTCGGGAGCCATCTTGGGGTCACCTTTTACGAGATCCATCAGAGGAGGAGCTCCTTACTTGGGTCCCCCCCAGGCGGCCAAACTGTGGCCCAAACCTGGATCACATCAATGATTTTGGACTTTTCTCCGAGGCCTCTTGGGGGGTCTTGGGTGCCCATGGGGGGCCTCTTGGGGCATCGTGGGGGTCTCTTGGGGGCCTCTTGGGGCATCTTGGGCGCCTCTTGGGGGCCTCTTGGGGGCCTCTGAGGGCCTGCTGGGCTCCTCTTGGGGCCCTCTTGGGCGGCCCTCTTGGGGCACCCCATGGGAGCCTCCGAGGCCATCTTGGGGCCATCTTGGAGGAGATCGATCAAAGGAGAGGGGCTCCTCTATTAGGGTCCCCCCCCAGGAGGCCAAATTGTAGTCAAAACCATAGTAAAATCACTGATGATGTTGGCCTTCTCGCAGAGGTCTCTTGGGGGGCCTTGGGTGCTTCTTGGGGGCATCTTGGGGCCCCTTGGGGGCCTCTTGGGGCTCCTGGCAAACCTTTGTAAATCCAATGGTGTTGGCTTTCTCGCAGAGGCCATCTTGGCCGCTCCGATGACCCGCGACCCCCCCTCCCCCTCCAGGTTCAGGGGCTGGGGGTAGGGGGAGGAGTCAACCCTTCACCAAAGGGGAATAAGGCGGCCCAGCAAAGGAGAGTAAGGCAGTTGGAAGAAGGAACTCTCTAAACCACTCGCGCCCAAGAGGGCTGGTGGGATTGTGTCGAGTTGCTGTAGCAAAAACCGGCTCTTCACAAAACGAGAAAGAACCCCTGGGCCCCTAGGCCAAGCCTGAAATCACATCGTCGGGTGTCTGGGTTCGCGCGCAGACGCAGACGCGCTGCGCTACCGGGCGGCACATCACGCAGCCTGCCTGGCTCTGGCTGAGCACGCATGCCGAGATGTCTCTCTGGCGCCCGGCCCTCGCGCGGCTCTGGCACTCGAGCGCCGCCATGAAGCAAGCAGGTCCTGTGAGGGACGCGGGCCCGGAGGTTTCGCAATGCTCACGGGCCCCCCCCTGGCCCTCCCCAAATGACTCGTGACGAGGAGCTGGTCTTGGGGGAAAGCCCGGGGGTCCAGGACCCGCTTCCCTGGGCCCCCTAGGTGGGGTCGGAGCAGGTGGGGTGGGAGGATCGCGCCGCATCGCCGGTGCATCGCCGATGCGGCTCGATGTGGAGCCCGATCTGCTTCACGTCGACGTCGCCGATGCATCGCCGACGTCGACGATGCATCGGCGATGCGGCGCGATCTTCCGACCCCTGCTAGGAGGCCTCTATTCTATCGGAAACTGGTTCGTCCATGCCCAGACAGCCACGCGCAGACGCATACGCGCTATACGCTGCAGTGGAGACGCTGAGATAAGGACGATTTCGGGCTTGGGAGGGGCTCTGGCTTTCGGCCGTGTTCCTTCGATTTGCTTACGTCGTGTACCCGATTTGCAGCCGAGGCTTGCCGTGGCCAGGAAAGCCGATTCGTTCCTCGGGCAGCGTTCCTTATGGCGCACGTTGATTGCACTCTTAGAGGTGGAATTACTTGAGACTCACCCAGCCCCTTCTGCACGTGAGGCGACTACGAATGCGAATGCTTCATACAAAAGAGGACATTGCGAGATACGCAAATCTCAGCAATGCGATACAATGTCGGGTCATGCACGTCGCACACCTGCGCAACATAGAACAGGGGATAACAGTGGAGGAGGAGGAGGAGGAGGAGGAGGAGCAGAAGGAAGATAATGAGGGTGAGGAGGACAAGGAGGATTGCGAGGGAAGAAGGAGAAACGCTGGTGAGAGTAACAGCGCCATGCGCTACATCTGCTCGGATCGTCCGCCCTGCCAGTACAGGTGACGGGCGCCTGAAGAAGGGGGGGGGCACTGAGGACAGCGCCGCGCGCTACGTAACGCTGCAGCGCCCTGCGCTCTGTGATGCAACAGCGCTGCGCGCAGACTGAGGCCAGCCACCAGGGAGCAGCGAACTCCCGATTGGGTCCGCGTGGCCCCCGACTCCGCTGGACATCCCAAGAACCCAGGAAAATGGAGCCAGTTGCGCAGTTCGCGGCCGCCCTGGGAGCAGCGAGGTCCCGTCTGTGTGCGCGTGGCCCCCGATGCCACCTGACCACCTCCCAGGAGCACGCCAAACTGACGACAAGAGCGCAGCTCGCAACCACCCATGGAGCAGCAAGGTCCCGTCTGGGTGCGCGTGGCCCCCGACTCCGCCGGACCTCCCAGGAGCCCCCGAGAACAGTGGCAGTTGCGCAGTTCGTAGCCACCCGCCGAGCAGCGAGGTCTCGTTTGGGTGCGCGTGGCATCCGACTCCGCTGGACCCACCAGGAGCCCACGGAAGTGGCAGCAGTGGCACAGCTCGCAGCCGCCCAGGGCGCAGCGAGGTCCCGTTTGGGTGCGCGTGGCCCCCGACTCCGCCAGATCTCCCGGGAGCCAGCGAAAGTGGTGACGCTTGTCGGTTTGCAGCCACCCCGGGGGCAGCAAGGCCCGGTCTGGGTCAACCTTCCAGAAGACAGCGAGGTCCCATCTGGATTCCGTTGGCACTCCCGAGAGGCCACGAAAGTGACGACGGTTGCTCAGTTCGCAGCCGCCTAGGGAGCAGCGCGGTCCCGTCTGGGTGCGCGTGTCCCCCAATTCCGCTGGACCCCCCGGGAGTCCACAGAGACGGCGACGACACCGCAGTTCGGAACCACCCAGGGAGCAGCGAGCTCCCGTTTGGGTGCGCGTGGCCAACGACTCCGCTGGACCTTCCAGGAGCCTACGGAAGTGACAACAAACATCTGCACAGTTCGCGCCCGCCCAGGGAGCAGCGAGGTCCCGTCTGGGTGCGCGTGGCCCCCGACTCCGCTGGACATCCCAGGAACCCACGAAAGCGGCGACAGTTTCACAGTCCGCAGCCACACAGGGAGCATTGTAGAAGGAAGCAGGATGAGGGGGGAGATGGAGGAGACGAGTGGAGACCACAATGCTCGAATCAAAACGAAAACCCAAGACAGGAGGGTTGGGACAGAACACAAAGACATCCATTTTCGAAGGTCTGCGCGGATTTCGCTGATCGGCGTTGGATCTCCCTGGCGGCGCTTCCGGTGCCGCCCCTGACGCGCTCGGCGCGCCAGGGGGTGGGTCCCAGCGCCCATTCAAGAAGTCCGCGGGGACATTTTGTTAATTCTCCAAGAGGTTGCGCCGTCTGGACTGCCATCTTCAGGGGTCAACCCATCTTTGTTCGGGGCGGCGTGAACGGCCTGCGACCTCAACACGACTGGCCATCGACTGGCCCGAGGCTCGCCGTGGCCAGAAAAGTGTCTTCGTTCCTTACTTATGGTGGCACGATGGCTGTGATCTAGCCGCCGTGTCTGTTTTGGCACAAGCTTCGACTCCCGACGCACCGCCGAGCCCAGGAAGGGACACGCTGCCCAGGGTCTTGCCGAGCCGGTGTCCGCTTGCCCTGGCGCGCTCCTGGCCGAAAGAGTCTGAGGATGCGCGCCGCCTGGCCGCTGCTGCCCGCGCTGGCGCTGGTCGCGCCGAGCCGAGGGCAGGTGGCCAGAGGCTATAAGCCAGTGCCTGCAGTGCGATGCGGGTGCCAGCAGGCATGGCCGGGCGGCCCGTGCACATGGAGCGAGGGCCAGGTGGAGCGGGCGCTGACCGACGAGCGCCTGGTGGAGATGTGCCTGGGCGCGGAGATGAACAGGAGCGCCGAGTGCCGAATTCGCCACCTGATCGTGAACACCGCGCGTCTCGCGGTGAACGTGCTGTGCCCGATGGGGACTCACGACATCCCCGGAAAGCCAGGCGAGGTCGCATGTGGTCGGCTTTGCCAACCTGCTATTGCTGCACAGCCGGATAATAGCGGACACTTTCGCTGCAAGGTCGACCCTGGCGCTATTTTCAAGCTTGTCGCGGGCGCGAGAATGGACTATACCATGTGGACCATCTTCAACGCTCCGACGAAGTGCGCGCAACCTCAGGCCAGGCATCCTTGCGAAAATGTGGCGTTTTGCAAATGGGCGGCTGGAGCCGAGCAGTGTGTGCCGGACGCTTCCGCGTTGCTCCGGACGCTGCTCGACAGGCCCGCCCTATTGGCCCTCGTGGAGCAGTCGTATCCGGCGATGCTCTGCCGCGCCCGGCAGCAGTTCGCTGGGCGAACCGCCGCTGGGGGGAGCTGCGAAAGCAGCTCGATGGGGCCGCACAAGTGCCGGCTGCACAACGGCGTTTGCACCTACTCGCGCGAGCACTCGACATTCCCCATCCACGCGGCCATGGATGCATTGTGCCGGCATGCCGGCGGCATTGGGCAGTGCCCGAGATTCTGCTCGGAAGCGGGCGGCCCGGACTCCAGCTGCCGCGGCCCTTCGGCGCAGCTCGACGACGACGACGCAGCTCGTCCGCACGACGAACTGGCGCTCGAAATTGCCGCCGATCGCCAGGTCGTGCTGACGCTGGTCGTCATGAGGATGGCTACGCAGCTCTACGAAGCACAGTGCGACCACCTCAACTTGCGCGAAGAGGGCAAGAACGAGTGCTCGTCTGCTCGCGACGTGTGCAGAGAGGACGAGCTGCCGGAGTACAACGAGCTGGTGTTCGACAGTGGCTACGACCCAGAGGCGCTGGTCGGCGAGATCCTGTCGCCGGCCAACCTCGGCGACCCAGAGGTTCTCGCCAGTCTCGCGGACAGCTTGGGCCTCCACAGTCAGGCCGCCAGCCTGGAGCAGAACCCGGCTGCGGTGGTCGCACTGGTGGGGCAAGTTCAGGACAGGTTCAAGACGTGGTTGCGAGAGCGGCCGACTCCAGAGCCCGCCCCAGCTTCGCCGCCGCTGCCCCTTGACGATGCTGGTGTCTTCGGGCGCCAGGGGCTGGAGCCCCTGCGCTGGAGGCGGGCTGATCCGGGCGCGGGCAGCCACCTCCGCGACGGCGGCGGTGCAGGCTCCGGACTGCTGGCCATCGCCGTGGTCACCTTGGCGATTGGCGTGGCGTGCGCCTGCGTTGCCGTCGGCATCCTCGCCGGCGCCCCCCAGCTCTGGTCGCGGGGGTCGCTTGAGCTCACGCCGTCTCTGCTCGCCAGCGAGCACACGGACGTGCCCATGCAGCCGCTGGCGAGCGGCTCCAGGTGATGGTGAGGCCAGTGGTCCTGCACCGCTGCTCCGGGGCCGCCGTGGCCGGCGTTTAGCCCAGCGTGGTCTTTCCCTGCTGGGGGCCTCCTCGGACTAGCCTTAGGTCGGGCCTGTCCCTCTACAGGAGTAATTTTGACTAGTTTTGAGCATTTTGGGAGTAAGTTTGGAGTACTTTTTAATTTTTCGTCCAAAATCCCCCTGTTGGGGGACAGGCCCGACCTAAGGCTAGCCCGTGCTCCTTGTTGTCTTTGTTTCTGTCGATCGCGCTGTGGTTTTCCTCCTCCTGCTAGCTGGCGCCCGATGCCATGCGAGCCAGACATTTAACGATTAGGCAGGACGTGTAGGCACTGGCCCGCATGCGCATCGACGAGCGCATACGTGGAAGCATCCCCCTGCGCACGAACACAGATCGGAGGGGTGTTCCGGTCATGCGAACCATCTGTTGTCGAGGGCTCGTGGTTGGCTTTGGAGCACATGTCTGCTGCCGCGGTCTTGTTCTCATGTCCTGTACCCTAAACTGACTGCGTGTTTGGGTTAAGTCGGGCATGTCCCTCTACACGAGGAGTATTCAAGTCAAAAAACAGTATGGGGACGAATTGTTCCAGCATTTTTGGCTATGTTTTAGTATTTTTTGGCTGTTCTGGATTTGTCCTTCAGAGTCCCCCTGCAGGAGGACATGCCCGACCTAATGCCAGGGTCCTGTATAAAGTCGCTGCCAGAAGGGTTCGTTGGACAAGGCTGGTTTCGCTGGGCTCGAGGTCCTCCCTGCCCGACCTTAGTCACTGGCGCCCCAGCAGCCGTCGAAATCACCCTGCTTGAACCAGACCTTCTCGCCGTCCTCGACAGTGGCCCGTCGAAGGCTCGAACCTTCTGTTGTCGAGGGCTCGTGGTTGGCTTTGGAGCACATGTCTGCTGCCGCGATCTTGTTCTCATGTCCTGAACCCCAAACTGACTGCGTGTGAGGGTCCTGTATATCAGGGGAGGAAAAAACACACAGACGCAGTGAATAGACGAGTTCCCAGAGAATATATGGGAACATGTGGGAAGTGGGAGGAAGACGAAAAACACAGGAATACACACGCATATTTCTATATATATATATGTATATTATGTCTATTGACTTATTTATATATATATATACATATATGTTCCTCTTCCTATGTTTTTATAAGCCCGGGCGGGGGGAAAACCCGTCACCCCCCCTAAAGCCGGACCCCCGGGATCTGCAGCTTTGGGACGCCTCGAAGCGGCCCCCTGGGCCTCGCAGAGCGTTTTGCCAAGCCTTCGCAGCACACCCAGGGCGATCAGGGGGGTCACCGGGGACGTCCCAGAGACCCCCAAGACAGCACAAGAGCGCTCCAAGAAGCCGTCATACCCCGAAAGATCGCTCCAAAACGTACCAAGAGGCTTCCAAGAGCACCCCCAATCAGGCAACAAGAGGGACAAATCATTGATTCTATGTAGGTTTTTGGTGCATTTAGGGGTTCTCTTCTTTTCGGCTTCCCGGCGCTCCAAGGCGGCGGTCTCCTAGGCGTCCGAAGCCGCCTGGGAGGCTCCAAAATCGCCCCACAAACCATCCGAAAGGGCTTCCAGGCAGTCCAAGAGAGCCCCAAAACGGCACAACAGGGGTCCAAAATGGCCCTGAGAGAGCACCATGGCGGCCCAAGATGACCCCAAGACACCCTTCGAAGCGTTCCAAATCGTGACTGGGGCGTTGAGGGAGACTGCGGTTACAGACAGGTTGGCCTCAGGAAGCCCCAGAGGCCCCCAGAACACACCCAGGAGGCCTCCAGAAGGCTTTAAGAAAGCCTGAGAACTTTGGTGAGGCCCCCAGAGGCTCTCCAAGGAGGAGCCTCCGCAAAAAGAGCTGAGGAGGATGGGGAGAATGCCCAGGGTATGGCGAGAATCAGGAAAAATAAGCATGGAGGAAGGACAACGAACAACATTATGATATCGGCGATGCCAGAAAAGGCAGCAAGGAGTTATCGCTAAATTGTCGGCTTGACCTTCCTGCCACTTCCGCCTGTATACCAAACTCCAAGGACCAAGGTGCATGGCGCGAAGCGCAACTGCAGTCTTGTATTTTTATATAAATATATATAACATATATATATATATATGAGAGAGAGAGAGAGAGAGAATCTGCGGGATCCTGGGCTTTGCCGATTTGCCCATCTACTCGTGTGTCCCGTGGTCTCCGGCGGGGGCGAGGGAGGGGGGAGGAGGAGGAGGAGCGAGGGGGAGGAGGAGGAGGAGGAGGAGGAGGAGGAGGAGGAGGAGGAGGAGGAGGAGGAGGAGGGGGAGAGGAGAGAGGAGGAGGAAGGGAGGAGGAGGAGGAGGAGGAGGGAGGAGGAGGAGGAGGAGGAGGAGGGGAGGAGGAGAGGAGGAGGAGAGGAGGAGGAGGAGGAGGAGGAGGAGGAGGGGGGGGGAGGAGGAGGAGGCCCCTTGACTGACCAGTGGCCCGTGGCCTCCGGCCGCGGCCCCTGGCCGTGGGCCCCCCCCTCTGGCCGTGGGTGGGGATGGTGAAGGCCGCGCTCGCACCGAAAACCATCGCTGACTCGAGTCCCGCGCGCGTTCGACGCGCTAAGTCCAGGGTGCGCTTCCTCCGGGGGATCTCCAATGGCCGCCCCGCGCGCCCGACCTCATAACATGCAAGCACTCGGAGCCTCTTACCGGAGATATTACCATTCCTTTGACCCGTTGGGCCGGCGAATTGGGTTTCAGGCTCATCATGTGTGAAGCAGTCTCGGGCGAAGCGCCCTGCTCGCCCTACAGACACGCCTTGGTGGTGCGTCGAGGAGTGATTCACAGAGTGGCCTTCGGCCTGTCAGCCGCCGTGCCTGGGCCGTGGGTAAGTGGTCTCGGAGAGGCCTCTTGGTTCTTGAGGTCTCTTGGACGGCTTATTGCGTACCTCTCGGAAGCTTTTTGGGGACTTCTTGGCGGCCTCTCTGCGGTCTCTTGAAACCCTCTTTGTTCCCCTATATGTTTCGTGGGCTTCTGGCTTTCTTCCCAGCCGCGTCCCACCCGCGAAGCTCACACGCCTCACCTCCCCCTCTCCTTCTCTTTCTCACCTGCACTCGCGCGCAAGTATACACCTGGCGTGTGAATTGTATAATACGCACACAAGGTGCACGCAACACATACATTCTACCCTCATTGAGACACACGTCCACATACAGCCGCACACGCATCACACACATACACAAGATACGCCATAGACAAAACATACGTGTAGGATTCGCAAGGCGTGGTAGGAGTGGCACTTTCTCGACACCAGAGGGGGTGCGCAGGGGGGGGTCCCTGAGCGCTGCCTCTATCCGTTGCAGGCTCACAAGGCATAGCAGGCGTGGCACATTCTCTACACCACAGGGGGTGCGCAGGGGGTGCGGGCGCTATGCGTGCCAGGGTCGGAAAGCGTGCAAGGCGTGGCACATTCTCCAAACCTCAGGGGATGCGCATGGGATGGGGGCGCCCTGTGTGCCAAGGTCGGAAGGCGTGGCAGGCGTGGCACATTCTCCACACCGCAGGAGTTGCGCAGGGGGTTAGGGCGCTATGCGTGCCAGTGTCGGAAAGCGTGGCATGCGTGGCACATTCCATTCTCCACACCACAAGGGGTGCGCATGGGGGTGTGGGCGCTGTGCGTGCCAGTGTCGGGAAGCGTGGCAGGCGTGGTACATTCTTCACACTGCAGGGGGTGCGCAGGGGGTGTAGCGCTATGCGTGCCAGTGTCGGGAAGCGTGGCAGGCGTGGCACATTCTCGACACCACAGTGTGTGCGCAGGGGGGGTGGGCGCTATGCGTGTCAGGATCGGGAAGCGTGGCAAGTGTAGCACAGTATCCACATGGGGGGGAGTTCGCAGGTGGTTGTGGCGCTATGCGTGCCAGGGTCGGAAGGCGTGGCAGGCGTGGCACATTCTCCACACCGCAGGGGGTGCGCAGGGGGTGGGGGCGCTACGCGTGCCAGGGTCGCAAAGCGTGGCAGGCGTGGCGCATTCTTCACATCGGGGGGGTGCGCAGGGGGTGGGGGCGCTATACGTGCCAGGGTCGGGAAGCGTGGCAGGCGTGCGCATTTCTGCACCACGGGTGCGTGCCAGTGTCGGGAAGCGCGGCAGGCGTGGCACATTCTCCACACGGCGGACGGTGCGCAGGTGATGGAGGTGCTATGCGTGCCAGTGTCGGGAAGCGTGGCAGGCGTGGCACATTGTCAACATCAGCAGGGGTTCAAGCAATGGTATATGAAAAGCGTTCACAATATACATGCAGAAGTCAGAATGCTACCTACGTTCTAAGTGAATACACAAGGATAGAACTATGTATGTAGGAACCGTAGTGTTTTTGTTTTTGGGGGGGGTCCTCTTGGGTCTTTTTGATGCCCCCTCGGAGCCTACTGGCGGTCTCGGGGGCCATCTTGGCGGAAAGGGCTCGAAACTTTAGGGGTCAGGGTCCATCTCGTGGACCTCTCGAGGGAGTCTTCGGGCTTTTTGGGCCCTCGGTGGACCTCGGGGGTCGTCTGGGGCTCCCTTGGACCGCAACGCAGGTAATGTTGAGCTGATACCAGGTGCAATGTCCGAGTGTACGATCTTGGCTTCCTGGGCGAGCCCTCAGGGCCTCCAATGACGCGCCGAGAGGCGCCCACGTGGGCTGCATCTTGGGCCACACTGGAAGTCCGGACCCCCCTGCGTCCCCGAGGCCTTTGAACAAGCTGCGCGGCGATCCCCGAGAGCGCGCGAGGGCGCCCAAGCGCGTCCGGAACTCGAGCCCAGCTCCTTGCGGAGCACCTTCGATGCTCAACGCAGGGAGTTCGAGGAGACCTGAAAACATCCCATCTCGTAATTCGAGGCGTGGTGGCAGATTTAGAAGGAGGGGGTTGGAGGAGGAGGAGGAGGAGGAGGAGAAGAAGCAGGAGGATAAGAAGGAGGAGGAGCAGGAGGAGGAGGAGGAGGAGGGAGAAGGAGGAGGAGGACGAGAAGGAGGAGGAGGAGGAAGGGATGGAGGAGGAGGAGGATAAGAAGGGCGAGACAGATGAATCATATGATGATGGTGGTGATGATGATGATGATGATGGTGGTGGTGATGATGATTATGATGATGCTGCTGATGCCGATGCTGATGCTGGTGCTGCTGATGCTGATGCTGATGCTGATGCTGATGCTGATGATGATGACGATGATGATGATGATGACGATGACGATGATGATGCTGATGATGATGATGACGATGATGATGATGAGCATTATGCTGCTGATGATGGTGATGATGATGATGGTGATGATGATGATGATGATGCGGATGATGATGATGATGATGATGCTGATGATGATGATGATGATGATGATGATGATGATGATGAGGAGGAGGAGGAGGAGGAGGAGGACGAGGAGTAGGAGGAGGAAGAGGATAAATAGGAGGAGAAGGAGGAGGAGGAGGAGGAGCAGGAGGAGGAGGAGAGAGAAGAAGGAGAGAGAAGGAGGAGGAGAGAGGAGGGAGGAGGGGGAAAGGTGGGTATAGGAGGGAGGAGGGAAGAGGATCATGAGGAGGAGGCTCGACCCCGCCCTCGCGGGCCGCAGGCGGCGCCCGTGGCTGGGAGCGCCTCCGGCGCCCCGCGGCGTTCGACGGGGTCCTCGCGCGCGCGGTCGCGGAGGAGCCCGAAGGACCCTCGCCCCGCGGGCGCTGACGGGGGCACGGGATCGTCTTTGTCGGGGGTCGAGGGTCGAGGGAAGAAGAAGGGGGAGGGAAGGAGGAGAAAGAGGAGGAGGAGGAGGACGAGGAGAAGGATGAGGAGGAGGGGGTGGGGATGATGACCAAGATGTCGCGAGGTCGAGTCGATGCCGATCTTTCGGGGGTGGACAGACCCCCAACCTGACACGTCGATTGGTGAATTGTCTGTTTTCGGTTTGCGAGAGGGCGCCGCGGCCGTTGTTTTCCAGGCTTGCGCCCGCCAAGTTTGGGCCCGAGGTTGTTTTCACTAAACCACGTTTTGCTAAAGGAGTTTCCATCCCCGATTTTTTTCTTCTGGCGACAACGGGCGTGACAGGGGGGGGGGGAGGGATGGGGCGGGTCACGATTCGCGCCGGCGCCGTCTGGGAATGCTCAGGTTTATCAGGTTCCCACCCGGCGCCAGCGCGACTCGTGCCGTACGCGACCAGGAGTGCGGGGAGGGGCGGGGGGGGGTGGGCGGGGCTGGTCACTGGCGTTACTGCCAATGATGAAAACTCGAGCTCCAGAGCTGGGGAGGCGGGGCCCCCCAAACCCAGACTCCGTCGCTTCGCGCAAAACAAAAATCACGACGGGACGCTTTGGCAATTTTCGGCCCGTGGGGGCCCTCAACGGGCCCTGGGGCCGTCAAGGAACAACTGCGGATGAAAACCTGGTCCCCAGGAAGGGGCCCAGACTTCTGGGGGGGTCCACATCATGAAGATATCACGACGTCGGGAGCCTGGGAGTGGCGCGGTGGCCACGTCGTGTGGTGAGTCAGTGGGGATCCGAGGTGGCCGCAGGGTTTTGGGTCTCGGGTCGACCTCCGAGGGCGCCTCGGGCGGCTGGAGCCTCCAGGGCCCCAACACTGTGCGGTGACGGGCCATGCGGCGAGGCAGTTCGGGATTCCGAGAGCAGCGTGTTCAGACAGCTTCGGCTCTCCCGCCTGGCCCGAATCCGCTCAGAGTGGGCCCCCTGGAGCCCTGCTGGAGTTCGTCCTGGCCTGATCTTCGCGGCGGATCCAGCCGCGGCGGCGAGAAGCGGGAGGGGATAGATCAGAAAGGGCAAGGGGACATGGGGAAGGGAGGGTTACGAAGCCGGCTGCTTGCAGCTGGTTTTAGCCCCACCGCCGGGCGCTTTCATCGATGCACAGGCTCCGCCCGCGCCGGGAGGCGCTGGAAAAACCAGTTACGTGAGCTCATCCGCTATAACTCCCCTGGCTATACTACACTTAGCTCGATCCCAACAGTTACGACGGTCGGGACCTTTTGCTTGGCGTGTCGCGCCGCCCGCTCTGGCCCACCACGCTTCGGCGCGTCTCGCTGACCACGCCCCAGTCGCCAGGCGTCAACGTCCCGAGCCTTCCAGCCTTCCGCCCCTCGGAGCGGAGCGACACGCTACCCGCTTGCAGGGCACAGGTGTCGCCGGGGACGCTGCCGCGACACGCGAACCAAAGGTCGAACAGTCTCCGACCGTAGGGTTTACATGCGGCTGCCTGCATGAAGAGCAACGCTTTGGGCGGACCTAGGCTCAGGGTGGATGCATTGACCCCCAGCCGCCCATTGACCTCCGACAGGGCCCGATCGCCCACCCTGCCTGGGAACGTGCGGATGTGCTATCGGGGGCCTATCGCTGATCTGCCGGCAACGTGCGTCTCTCGCCGATTCCAGGTCAATGCCCTCTCCCCCCCCTGAGCCGGTACCCCCCCTGAGCTTGCCCCTGACGACGTGCTGCTGCCTGCGGCCGCTCGCCGGTGCCTGCTGCCCGAGCCACCGCCCTGCGGCCACGGGCGCCGCGCCTGCGCCAGGCCGCCGGCGTTCTCGCGCGCGCGCGCGCGCGCTCGCCAGGAGAGCCCGCTGCTGGGCGGCGAGCTGCAGGCCGGGGAGGAGGGTGCAGGGTCAACGCTGGGGG
>CAUYUJ010016194.1:669531-717031 GCA_963575745.1 Prorocentrum cordatum | reverse complement strand
TCACCCCCCTCCGAGCTCGCCATTGTTCCGCAGCGCGCAGAACTGAGCGACCGCCAGCGACTCCAGATATGTTCTCGATTGCTGGGTGCCTTGTCTTCGAGGTGGGCGGAGGCCTGCCAACGATTCCCTGCGCGTGCCGTTGCTCATGAAGCAGGTGGCGGCGCCGAGGCCGCCGCTGAGGCAGGTGCACTCGAGGACGGCGCGGCCGAGGGCGAGGCAGGCGGAGCGATCGTCCCCGCCATTCCTCGGAATCCGTATGATTTCGTGTGCACTTTCAATGCAGCCTTGTTAGCAGAAGAAGTTGCATTTTCTTTGACATCTGGGTCGTTTATAATGCAATTTCTGAACCTCGTTGATCGTTATAGAGATGTGCTGACGCCGTGCCAGAATAGCGCTCGCATTGTTGATCATGACTTGGAGGTGCCTGACAGCGTTGTAAACATAGGATCGTCGGTGTGGCAAGCTTCGAAGCTGAAAGTGCCCAGGATTTTGCTACGCCCCATTCGGTCGTTGCTCGCTTGCGCTACTTGGGTCATCCACGGGCAGTTCATGAGAAATGTGATGTCCAGTGTCATACTTGACGTGAAACGCCTCGGAGGAGAGCTCCTTACGTTTACTACGTACGTTCGGTGTGACGAAACTCCGATGCGGTTGGTTTGCGTGGACGGTGATGCGTTGTGGAATTTGCCAGACAAGTTTATCAGCACGAGGGCTGCTTTGAGGGAGAATGTTGTAAAGTTGGCAGAGTCGCAGCGCGACTGCGGCGTGACGAAGCTTCTGCAAACAGAGTACGTTCTCACCATGTTGGTTCAGGTTGGTGGGCAGTTCGTTGTTTTATCCTTCAGGCCGCTTGTGCCGATCCAAGCGATGGGCCGCACGACCAGCAGCACATACTACATATGCCTGCGTCGTTCGGAGATGTACCTAGCCATGTCTGGGATCAAGTCTGAGTTTAACCGAGTGCAACGGGCTCTGTGTTCAGACGGCGACGCTGCTATCCAGCGCGCGGAGCGGGCCAGGTACAGGGATATTCTTGACGAGCCCTGCTTGCGCACCTTCGACTGCATCCACAAGGTCTACCACGCGCGCGAGGCCATGGGCAAGGTTGTGCCGCATACCATCACTTGCCTCACGCACTGCATGTCCAGCTTGCACTTTTCCAACCACATGCGGTTATTTCGCACGGCCTGTAGGCAGGTCATCTGCAGCAAACTGAAGGTGGTCGAGGATGGCGCCCCGTCCCCAGCAATTCGCCTGAGGAATGAGGAAGCGTTGTCCGTGTTTTGGCCGAGGACGAAGGGGTTCATGGCCCAGCGTTGTGTTGTGCTGTTTTTGGTCACAAGCGACTTCCGCGACCGCGCAACCATGGTGTGCCATTCTGGCGGCGACGACCCCGATCTCGTCAAAGCTCGGTGCATCACGCACCTCGTCAACGCTTTTTGTTGTATCATCTTCCCACGAGCTTCCCTTCGAGGAACTGGGTTCGAGCGGAAGAGTCGCCCAGGTTTGTTGGGGCGATGGAGACGTGCTGTGGCCTCTTCAGCGACACCTACGTGCAGTTCTGTAGGCTCCTTGGATGGAAGCGGACAGGTGCTGCCCTCGCCGCGCCTGTCCTCGGCCCTGGCGGTGGCGGCGATCACCCTGCAGCCGCCATGGCTATCGACGACGGCCCCGCCCATGGAGACAATGCCGATCATGGCGCGGACGGGGCCGCACAGCCAGCTGCGCCCGGCCTGGCCGAGGCCCAGCAGGGGGTTGATGTTGCCGCGTCTGCTCAAGACCACATGCACCAGCAGCGCGACCAGCATCGGTTTCGAGCAAGTGCTGTTCAATGGTGCCTCTCGGGCAGTTTCCTGGCCGACATTATCATATTGCACGTGATGTTGGGCCCCCGCGTTGAGCTGATGAGACACGAGCTGTTCGTTACTGGCGAGGACCAGGCAGGAACAAGCAGATTCATAATAACCGCACCAACACGCACGCATCTCACATCGCATGGTAAGCAGACCCCCGCCCGTCCCCTCTTGCTTCTTGTTTCCATTCCCCCCTCGCGTGCTCCGTAGGTACCATAGTTCTCGTGGCACCATTTCCCGTCCTGCTCAGATCCCCCCTCTTGTCCTCCTTCTCTACGGCTCCCAACTATTCCCCCGTCTCTCACAGCGCTCTCCCCCCCTCCTGTCCTCTCCTCCCTCCGCTGTTTCCCAGGTCGCCTAAGAAAGCTCAACTGGTTCCCAAGGTGGCCCCGAGACATCCCAAAAGAGCCCACAAACGCCCCAAGAAGTCCCCGTAGACGGGTGAATAAGGTCGCAACGAGGCGCCCACATACGAACGAATAACCCCTCAAAGGCCCCCAGGACGGCCAAAGATGTCCCCGAGATGGCCCGAAGGGCGCCGAGAGTGCCAAGGGGGCCCCAAGACCGCCCCAGAGGGCTCCAATAGGTTCCCAGGGCGACCCAAGTCGGCCCCATGCGGATCCCCGAGAAGGCCTCAAACTGCAAAGTCAGCGGGCGTTCCTGGCGTGGGAGAGGACTTCTGGCCATATGTGATGTCACTGGCTCTGGACACCGAGGCACCAAAAGAAGGGCGGTGAGCCATCTCGGGCAATTTTGTAGTCGCGCCCTTTCCGTTTCCGTGCCCATCCAGGGCCATCATAGGTTGGAGGTGCGGAAGATTATGCCGATCTCAGGGCCGCACTGCAATTAACGCAGCCTTCTCGGGGAGGAGGGCACCTGACGGACGGCGCCCCCACAGGCAAACACGGAGAGGAGAGAGAGGGAGGAGGGGCGCCGGATGAGGGGCGCAAAACGAGGGACGGGACAACATGTAAAGTAGAAGTGGAGGGGGGAAGGAGGGGTGAGAAAGGACATGCGAGCGTGGAAAAGAGCATACAGGGGACCCCTGGTGCCGTTTTGGCGGTCGGGCGGCCGAAAACACAAGAGTGCGAAACACTCTCGAACACATCAGATAGTGAACACATTGTGCGTAATGAAATGAGGTCATAATGTGGATGATCCAGGCGCCATCGCGGGCAATTTTGGTGGCCACCCCGTGCTTTACGCACGCGTGAACTGCGTTGGATTTTAGTGAGGCTGCCCTGACTTTATCATGCTGCCCTTCTCAGTGCAACATGCAGTGTCCCTTGTCCCCTGAGTCGTGGGGCACGTCGGTAACCAGCTTGCCCCTGCCAGTTATCTATTATGTCATGTTTGATGCGCGGTCTTGTTCCCGCCCTCCTGCTGGCCTTTTCGCATGCTCCTCGACGTTGTTCTCCGCGTGTTCCCCCCCTCTTCCCTCCGCCCACGTCGCCCCCTCAACCCCTAGTATGTTTGTTCCCTGGGGGGTGGGGGGAGGGGGGCCTCGCCGCCAGGGCTGGACTCGCCTCGGAATCTTGATTGTACAATCATGTATCCTCCTGGGCTTGGTTCCTCTCGCCAGGGGAACGTTGAGGAGCAGGCGAATGGGGTCAACAGGGGGACGGGGCCAGGATGTTGTTTTTGTGCTCTCGTAGCTCCGAGGGGTGGGAGCGGCGCGAGAGAGCCAAGAGCTGCCAGTCCACCGACCGCGACGGCCAGGTCGTGGACGGCGAGTTCGGGAAGGAGCGGGACTACCGCTTGCAGGTTGCATACGATGGTACGCATACGAGTACATTTACTTACCACGGCCATGCGCGATTTGATGCAAAATGATACTCGCTGGTCGGTGTTGCCCGCTTCGGAAAGAACATTGAGATCGCGAGCACGTATTTTCCTGATGGCTGCCCGCAGTACCTGTCGCATGCACGTCGTCCAACGGGCTCGCCAGAACTACCCATGAAAAACGGTGGCTGCAGTTAAGCATGATCATTTGGTTCCTATAATACATGCTGAGAGTGTGTGCCCTAGGAGGCTTGACGATTGGTCCAAGGCTTTCCTCGCCGCATACCCTGACCTGCGAAGTCCAGCAGCCAAGGCTGAACTTCGGGCCGTGGCGCTTCTCGCTCGGGAGGACGCGGTGGAGATCGAGGTTGGGCATCAGGTCATGCGGCGAAAAAATTACGCTAAGTCTACGCAGTGCAAGTGCGTGGACCACAAAGGCGTCAACGAACACTGGATCACACACTCGATCAGGAAGCTCGCTCAAGGGTTATGGGGCCGCGGCGCCTGTCTGCACCACGCTGGGCGGAAACGATCGGCTGCGCCTGCAGACGCGCCTCCTGGGCAGCATCGGGGCGCGGGCGCCGACGAGGTGGATCCAGCGCCGCCCAAGCGCAGGCTCTCAGCTTGGAACGTGTTCCGGAGTGAACAAAAGGCACTGGGGGTCAAGAGCCCTTCTCAGCTCTCCGCTATGTACATCGCTTTGCCCCCGCAGGAGTTGGCGAGACTGGCCTCCAAGGCAGCGTCTGGCGATGAAGCCAAGGCAGCTGGGAGCACAAACCCCTTCGGAAATTCGAACAACCCGCGGGCTTCTAGTGCAGCCTCCGTACATGTTGACGATGTTCAGCGGTATTCTTTGGTTCCCCTGGTATCTGCGACCGAGGCGCCCAGTGCCTTGTGGGCACAGCACGATGCCATGAAATCGGCCCTGCGGCGGTCCAACGCGGAGGAGTTGCGCAGGACCAGGCAGCTCCACGACACCATGGCCACGATCGAACGAGCGGGTGGGCTGTCTTGGAATGTTGCCAGCCGTGCCTCTGACATGGTCGACACTTCCGCACGGGAGTGCAATTCTTTCTTCAGTGGAATGCTTGCTTCTGTTACTCTGTGTTTTCAGCTAGAGTGGCGAGGGGGGTCCGTGCGCTCTGTGGCAGCCCATGTATGCCGAGTGAAGAGCGATGGGTCCAAAAGCAATGTGGCTCGAATCAAGAATGCTCTGCGCACTCTCTGGGACAATATTCACAGCATCATCCAGCATGAGGAAGTGCCACAAGTGGTGTCGAAGGAATCGGACCCCCCGAGACTGTCAGCAAAGCTGTGCCTCTGCGCCAACATGTGTTTGTGTGGTGGGACGGGGCCTGGCGTCGCGACTATCGTTAGTCGCATGGCCAGCGCCGTCGGGAAGCAGTGTGCCAAGAGTGTCTCAAAGGATCTCCACGTGGCACTTCAATCATCCTGCGTCGTTATCTTGCTTCTGGGGAGCCTGGCGGACTGGCATGGCGACCCCCCCGAGGGGGCGGGCGACGAACCGATTCTTGGCGCTGGCGTTGCACCCCCACTTGTCAAATGGATGTTGGTTGCTGATGTCTCTTTTAACCCCTTCGAGCTGAGGATGCATGAGACGACGTGCGCTGCTCATGTGCATTGGCGAAGGTTAGCTGATGTTCACACCAAGTTGGACGTGGATGGCTTGGGGTTCCTGGAGCTGGAATCTCGCTGCGTTGACCTTGACAAGTGGGAGCTTGCATCCTCGCTGTCTCAGCACCGTCGTTGGGGGGCGTGTCTTTTCAGAGTGCACGTGAGCGACGCCAAGGTCACCAATTTCATTCCAAACAGGGTCTTTGTCAAGGCTGCTAGCAAAAAGTTGGATTTGATATGGGGCCCTGCTGCCGAGAGGAAGCGAAACCGCGCCGCTGACACTCCTTGGGGCGCAGTGGCACATGGGCTACCTGGCCCAGGTGGGCGTGCGCAGGGGGAGCACGATGATCAGCTCCCAGCGCCAGAGATTTTGGGCGAACCCGTTGCGATCGAAGGCTCTGGAGTTGACGGCGGTCTGGATGCAGATGCTGCGCCGCTACACGAGGCCGCCATCGATGACGTCTTCAAGGATGATGTCTCCAGCTGGCTGTCTTTTGATGATATGGTGGACCCAGGTGAACGCTCGGATGATGATCCCCCAGAGCCACCGCTGGGAGACACGCTGCCTCCTCCAGAGGGCGGGGCTGGAGGTCCTGGTACTGCGCTCCCTGCTGGCGACGACCGTGACTTCGAGTCCTCAGGCGGTGCCGCGTCTTCTGGTGGGCAGCCTCCTCCTGGGGGCCCTGGCCCGCCTGGCGCCGCTGCTGGCAGCGGTGGCGGTGGCCCGCCAGCCCCGCCGTCACTTCCGCCTGGCGGAAGCGGCGAGGGCGAGGGAGGGCCCCCGCTTCCTCCGCCGCCGATGCCGCCTCCAGGCGGTGGTGGTGGAGGCCTGCGCGGTGCTGGGATCAGAGTGGACGTTCGTCCGTATGGCGAGATCGTGCATTACCCGTCCGTGCAAGATGTTTATGCTTACTGCTACCACGATGATCACGTCCAGAGGCCACACCACGCTGACTATGGTGATCCCACAAATGTGAAACCGAAAGCGTGCAGGAAGACTAGGACGGCCCGGCCTGGACGGAAGGCTGGGCAGGGGCGCCCGCTCGGGTTCTTGACTGCTTGGTTGATGAAGCAGCAAGGCGCCTGTGATAGTTTCGATCATTGCAGGTGCGCGGTTCTGACTCATCAGGATCGCGTGGACGGCGGGGAATACCTTCGGAGGTGTGCTGGATCAGACGTGTTGTTCGGCATCGAGGCTCCGAAGCCACCTGGTGCTCCCGACGAGCCGCTGGAATTCAGAGAGTGAGTTGAAAAAAAGGGGGAATAGTGAAATCCCCCGCGAGATCGATGGCGAGATCGATAGTAAGACCGATAGTGACATCGATATTGACATCGATAGCGGGATCGATAGTGTGACCTACGGTGAGAAGGATAGTGAGAGCGATGGTGATATCGATGATGAGAAGGAGGAGGAGGAGGAGGAAGGGGGGGGGGAGGAGGAGGAGGAGGGAGGAGGAGGAGGAGGAGGAGGGGGGGGGAGGAGGGAGGGGAGGGGGTGGGGGGGCGGGGGCGGGGGGCGGGGTGGAGGAGGGGGCGGGGGGGGGGAGGAGGGGTGGGGGGAGGGGGGGGGGGGGGGCGCGAGCACGATCACGGGCACGATTGCGAGCACGAACACAAGCACGAGCAGGAGGAGGGGAGAAGGGGGGGGATGGGAGAGGGGCAGGGGCAGGGGCAGGAGGAGGAGCTGGGGGAGGGGGGGGGGGAGGGGGAGGCGGAGGAGGAGGAGGAGAAGGAGGAGGAGGGCCTCCAGCCAGGGACGAACAAACAGAATCCGCCGAATGCGCGCCTCGCGCGTGTTCTGGGTTATTCCACTTTGGCTCGCAAGCCGCAGTGGATCAAGTCTGCCTTGGCAACGCGTGTCTGGCAATCAAAATAACCATCGGCACACCCACGAAAAAAAACACACATTGTTGATGGAATAGAGCGCGAGCAAGACGCACGAGCGACATTCCGTATCGCGCATGCAGGCTCTTTTGCAACACCTCACAAATAAGCTAATGATCAGATCCACCACCGTGCCTCGGGCACGGAGTGGGCGTGTCCTGGGGTCATCTGCTCCATCCCTTGGGCCTCAGTCTTCATTCCTGATGATCTTTTAAATGGGGCCAAAGCCCCGATTGCCAAATCTCTCGGGGCTTGCCGCCGTGCCCCTGGGCTCCACCGCGTGCCCACTTGGGCTTCCCGCCGTTTTATCGCGTGACTCTTGCGGGCCCAAGAGGGCCCCATGTGTTATGTGCTATGTGCCGAATGTGATGTGATGTGCTACGTGTTATGTGCTGCCATGCCGTTCGCTATGCTCTGTCGTGTTCTGCTGTTGAATGTTATGGGATGCAATGGTCTGTTCGGTTCTGCCAGGTTCTGTCATTATCGTGTTCTGTTCCGCCATGATATGTTGAGTGATGTTGTGTTATGTCGTAATCGTCGAATGTGCGCTGTTCTGTTATCTCGATGTTATGGTGTGGGTGTTGTGTGGGGTGCTATGTTATGTAATGGTGTGCTTCATGCTCTGTCAGGTTATGGCAGGATATGTCATTATCGTGTTCTGTTTTGTCATGCTCTGCTGAGTGATGTTGTGTTGCGTCGTTTTCGTCGAAAGAGAGGTGCTCTGTTACGTTGATGTTATGGCCTGGATGTTACGTGGCGGGCTACGTTATGGCATGGTGTGCTCTCTGATACGTCAATGTATGATGTGGAATGTTATGTGATGCTATGTTATGTTCGGTCCTGGCATGTTCTGCCAATACCATGTTATGTTATGCCATGTGCTGCTGAGTGATGTTGTATTATGTCGTATTCGTCGAAGGTACGCTGCTCTGGTATAGTAAAGGTATGTACTGGATGTTCTGTGATGTGCTAGGTTATGTTATGTTGTGCTCTCTGCTCTGTCATGTTCAGAAGTTGAATGTTTTGTGGTGGTATGTTCTGCTCGGTTATGCCATGTGCTGCCATTAGCGCGTTCAATTCAGCCATGCACTGGTGGGTATTGTTGTGTTATGCCGTTTTCGTCGAATGTGCGCTGATCTGTTATGCTGATGTTATAATCTGGGTGTTGTGCGAGGTGGTTTGTTCGGTTATGTTGTGCTCCATGCTCTGTCATGTTTTGCTATGCAATGTTATGTGACGCTCCGGCGTGAAGGCGTGGGGTTGATAGCGTCATTGTGTTGGTGTCCCTTTGTTTGCGTCAGTGGTGCTGGGCGCCCGCGCCAGCGCCTGCCCTTTGCCGCCCCGAGCGCGGCTGCGCGGGCGAAGCGGGCGCTTTCGGGCGCGCCGCGCCGCGGCGGCCGTTGCTCGCACTTCTCCTTCGGGCGCGGCGCCACCGCTCGATTGCGCATGTTTGGTTCGTCTTCACTCTCTGCGTCCAGTTCGTCCATTCTAGTGCCGTTCAATGCCTTCGCTCTGCTTCGCGCCGCCCACGTTCCCTCCGCTGTCGATGCCCGCCGCCGCTGTTCACGTTCAAACCATCCCGCGCGCGCGGGGTCGGCCGAGGGAATGCTGGCTATGAGCGGTTGGTGGTCCAGCCGCAACGAGCGGTTCATGGGCGGCGATTGGGTTGCGCGGGGCCGGCAAGAAAGGTCAGGTTGACGAGATGAGTCAGGTTGGCGCGGGGGTCTGTCCAGCCCAGCCTTTCGCAGCGCCAGTCCCCGCGCGTCCACCCGCCCCCGCCCTGGATGCCGCAGCGGCGCCGCTCTCGGCGCCCTCCGCCTACTCGCTGGCCCGCGCGCCGCCGCCTTTTGCGGCGTCATCGGCAACGCGGCGCGCGGCCGCAACCTCGGCGCTTATCGCCCAAGGGCGCCTGCGCCGACGCGGGCCTGCCTGCGCGGGGCGCGCGCATGTCAACGCGCGCCCGCGCTCGCGGGGGCCATGCTCTCTTGACTTTGCGCCGCCGCCGTCGGCTGCCGCCGCGTGGCGCGCGCCCCTTGCGAGCGCGCGTTGCGCGGGCGACGTACTCGGCGAGCTGAGCCGCCAACGTGGTCACCCACCCGAACGCGCGCCGACAGAGTTCAGGGCGCGAGGGCGGCTTGAATTGGAGCTGGCGCGGTGGGCCGCGACGACTGTCGGCGCATCCGTGGCGGTCGGCGAAGCGGTTTCTCCACTTGGGGATCAGACAGGCGCGATCTGGCGCGTCGGTGTTCCGCGGAATACGCGCGGCGCGAGCGGTGCCAGTTGCGCGCGTAGTCGGCGGCGGCGGCGATCTGAGCTGGGCGACCGCGCGCCTTTTGCGCCTGCGAAGCGGGGGGGGAGGGCTGCGGGATGAGCGGGGGGAGGGCGAGCGCCCGTGCGCGCGGGCTCAGAGGGGCGCCGTTGGGGATGCGAAAGCAAGGTTGCGCGGGGCCTCTGGAGCTGGGGCTCGGAGGCGATCCCCGAAGCGAATGGCCCCCCTGAGGCCTGCGCGCCGAGGCAATTCCGAGCGAATGCGCAAGTGATTTTTGCGAATCGACGAACATCCGAAAGCGATTTCGGAGAGCGCTTGCGACGACCCGCGGCCCCTCCAGCCCTATTATTTTTGCAGGTCTCAAATCGTTTTGAAATCGGAAAAATCGTTTTGAATTCGGAACAATCGTTTTGAAATCGGATTGGAATCGGAAAAATCGCTTTGAAATCGGACAAATCGTTTTGAAATCGGAAACGCGAGGCGCAGGAGCGAGGAAAGCGATTTGAAAGCGATTTGAAAGCGATTCGAATCGCTTTGGAATCGGAAAAATCGTTTTAAAATCCGAAAAATCGCTTTAGAATCGCTTTTGAATCGGAAAAATCGCTTTAGAATCGCTTTTGGATCGGACAAATCGCTTTAGAATCGCTTCTGGTTCGGGTGGGGAATCGTTCCCAGGAGCGATTCAAAAGCGCTTGGATTCGCAGCTGCCATTTTGCCCCCAGGGAACACCCCGACGAAACTTTCGCGGGGCAGTCGCGCCCGCCACCGTCGGACACCCCGCGGGCCAGCGCCCCTCGTGGGCGTTGCCTTAGTCCCGCCGCTGCCGCCCCTGGAGGTCATTGCGCCCTCCGGGCGGGGGGCGCCCCACAATTTTGCAATCTACCCCCCCCCCCCCCCTGTCCCCGCTCGCGCTCAAATTTCTGCGCCCCCCCCCCCCCCCCCCCCCCTTGCCATCCCCTTCGGCCCCTGCGCCATCAGGGGGGGGGGGGGGGGGGGAGTTTTCTCTAACCCCCCCCCCACCCCTCTACCCCCCCCGCTCGCTGTTTTCTTCCTGTTGAAATTCCGCGATGCCCCACCCCCCCCCGCCCGCCGGCCCCCCCGCCCCCACCCCCCGCGTGTCATTGTGCCATCAAGACGGGGGTCGCCTCACAACGTTGAATCCCACCCCCGCTCGCGCTTCGAAATTTCGCATGCGCCCCCCTCCCCCCCCCCCCCCCCCCCCCGCGCCCTTCGCGACTAATTGCGCCATCCAGACAGGGGGGCGCCTCCGCATTTTGCAACCACCCCCCCTCCCCCCCCCCGTCCCCCTCCCCTTCCCACACCACACACACACACACACACCCACGACACCCACCCCTTCCCCCCCCTCCCCCTTCCCCCCCCCCCCCCCCCCCACCCCCCCCCCCCCCCCCCCCCACACACCCCGCCCCCCCCACCCACCCACCCACCCACGCGCAACCCCGACTCGCGCATCGGAATGCCGCTATGCAACGCCCGCCCCCCCTCTCCGCCCGCATGTCAAATTGCGCCCGCCCAGGCCGGGGCGCGCCCCCTTCAATTTGCAATCCCCCCCCCGTTCGCGCATCGAAATGTAGCGCAATACAACCCCGGCCCCCGCCCCCGCAAAGGGTCCATTGCGCCCGCCCAGTCGGGAAGTCGCTTCTCAATTTGCAATCCCACCACCGACCTTTCGCTCGCGCTTTCTCGAACTGTTGCGATCTACTCCCCCCCCCCATTCCCCCCCCCCCCCCCCCGCGCGGCACTGCGCCGCCCAGGCGGGGGGGCGCGCACCAATTTTGCAATATGCCCCCCCCCCGCCCCGCTCGTGCATCGAAGCGTCGCAATCTACCGCCCTCGCCCTCCCACCGCGCCCCGCATGTCATTGCGCCATCCAGACAGGGGGGTGCATCCCAATGTTGCAGTCCACTCCCGCCCCCCGCTCGCGCATCGAAATTTGGCAATGCGCGCCCCCCACCCCCCCCCGCCCCCCCGCAGGTCATTGCGCCATCCAGGCGGGGGAACCGCCCGCCCGCTCGCGCATCGAAATGTCGCAGGGCACCCCCCTCCGCTCCCCGCAGGTCATTGCGCCGTCCAGACGGGGAGCGCCTCCACATTTTGCAGCGCGCCCCCGCCCGCTCGCGCTTCGAAATTACGCAGCGACCCTCCCGCCTCACAAGTCATTGCGCCATCCAGACGGGGAGCGCCTCGCACTTTTGCATCCCCGCCCCGCTGGCTCCTTGAAATTTAGGCCTCCCCCCCCCCCCCCCCACCCCTCGCCGCCACGCACCCAGCAGCCATATGCGCCATCCCGACGGGGGGCGTCTCCCAATTTGCAATCCCCCTCCCCCCCCCCCCCCCCGCGCCCCCGCTCGCGCTTCGAAATTATCGCAATCTATTCTACCCCCCCCCCCCCCCCGTCCCCCCCCCCCCCCCACACACACCACACACCACCCCACCCCCCCTATCGCCGCAGCCCCCCCGCGCCCCCCGGCCCACCCGCGCGCCCCCGCCCCCACCCCCCGCAGGTCCATTGCGCAATCTGACTGGGAGCAGCTCAGCCCCACTTATATAATATGCACCATGCACACAACAACCCACCACACACACACACACACACACACACACACGCACGCCCACCCACGACGCACAACACACAAAGAGAACACACACCACAGAGACACACACAAATTGACACACACACACACACACACATAAACACACACACACACACACGCACGCACTCACGCACGCACGCACGCAACGCACGGCACGCACGCACCACGCACCACACAACACACAACGCGACACACACGCAACGACACACACACACACACACACCACCGCTCGCCGCTGGACAGTTTCGCAATGCGCCCCCCCCCCCCCCCCCCCCCCCCCCCCTCCCACCACCACCACCCGCAGGCCATTGGAGAGGGAGAGAGAGAGGGAGAGAGACGCCATTCTCAAACGGGTAGCGCCTCCAATTGTCAAATCTCCGCCCCCCCCCCCCCCGCTCGCGCTTCTGCCATGCAATCCCAACGGATGTGCTGCGTGTTGGAAATTATGTGGCCCCCCTCGCGCAGATCGGCGGGTCGAAAAACCCAAAAGGCTTTGCCACGAGAGACCACTGAGGAATGCCACAGGGACTCCTACGGAACTCCTACGGGATCCCTAGGGCACCCCTAAGGGATCCCTAGGGGACCCTCAAGGAATCCGCAGCGAATACGCAAGGACTCCCAGAGGAATCCATAGGGAATCCATCAGGAATCCCTGAGGAACCCCAGAGGAAGCCCGAAGGCATCCCCAGGGAATCCCTAAAGAACCCCTCGGGAAACCCAAAGAAATCCGCAAGGAACCCATATGGAATCCATAAGGAATCCTTCGAGAATCCCGGAGGAACCCCTAAGGGATCACTGAGGAATCCCTAATACATCCATAGGGAATCCTTAGGGGATCCCTAGGGGCGCCCGCGGAATATGTAGGGAATCGGCAAGGAATTCCTATGGAACCCCTCGGGCATTCCTAAGGATCCCTAGGGGATCCCTGAGGAATCCCTAAGGAATCCCATCCGTGATCCCTAAGGAACACCCAAGGGACCCGCAGGAAATCCTCAAGGCACCCCTAGGGGGTCCTTATGGGATCCCTAGGGGCTCCCTAAGGGATCCCAAAGGAATCCCCAGGGAACCCCTAAGGAATCCCAATCCCCGAAGAATCCGCAATGAATCCTCAAGGAACAACTGGGGCATCCCTAATGAACCCCTAAGGCACCCCTAAGCCGAAGGGATCCCTAAATAATCTTTAGGGATGCCCCAATGAACCCCCGACGAATCCCAAAGGGATCCGTAGGGAAGCCCCAAGGACCCCCGAAGGAATCACTAGTGAACCCCAGAGGAATTCCGAAGGGAGTCCTAGGGAATCCCGAAGGGATCCCTTAGGAATCCTTAAGAAATCCGTAGGGATCCCCAAAAGCATCCGTAGGGAATCCTGAAGGCTTCCGTAAGGAATCCCTCGGGGATCCTTAAGGAATCCCTTAGGAGTTCTTAAGGAAGCCCTACGGGATCCTGTGGGAATCCCTAAGGCATCCTCTGGGAATTCCAAATGAATCTGTAAGGGATCCTCAAGGAATCCTGGGGGACCCCCAGGGAATCCTTAAAGATCCCCGAAGGGATCCCTGAGGCATCCCTATGGAATCATTAGGGAGTCCGTAACGAATCCGAAGGGAGTCCTCAGGGAATCCGTCGGGAATCTTCAAGGCATCCCGAAGGAATCCCTCGGGCATCCCTAAGGAATCCCTGAGGGATCTCTAAAGAATCCCTCGGGAGTCCCTTGGGGGCCCATGGGGAATTCTTAGGGAATCCCCAAGGGATCCCTAGGGGATCCCAAGGGAATCCCTAAGGACCCCCTAAGGGATCCCGATGGAAACCCAGAGGGATCGATAGGGAATCCCTTAGGAATCCCTAGGGAATCCCAAGGAACCCGTAGGGAACCCCTCAGGAATCCCTAAGGACACCCTAAGGAAACCATAAGGAATCCCTGATAATTCCTAAGGAACCCCACAGGAATCCCAAAGGAATCCTTAGTGCCCCCCTCAAGGAATCCGCAGGGAATCCCTAACAAATCATTGTGGAACCCTTAGGGAATCACTATGGAATCCCTAAGGGATCCCTAAGGAATCCCTAAGGAATCCATAGGGAATCCCGAGGGACCCCCCAACGAGTCCCAAAGGGATCCGTAGGGAATCCTCAAACAATCCTTCTTAGGAATCCCCCGGTCCTTCGCGTAAAAGCCCCCCCGCCCCCCCCTTCCCGCCACGCTCTCCGCTGGCGCGCGCGCGCATCTCCGTGGATCGCTCTCCTGAAGACGCGTTCTCTTCAGCACTGGGGGGAACAAAAAACACGCCAAAAGAAGGAACAACATAATATTGTCATTGCAGTGCATTTCGCTGCATTTGCGGTTCATTGGCGTTTGGTTGCGTCACATAAGGTTAACAATGCCCAATGGTACTGCATTCCATTGGGTTACCCTGGTATTGCATTGCAATCGCATTACGTGGCAGCTGCATTCGATTGCATTTGCATCGCAGTGGCCCCGACAGTTTCTCACAAGATAGGGCCCTCGTGGGCTCTCCAGCGCAGTCTCGGTCGGCCTCCACAGGGCCTGACCCGTCCTTGGCATGCACCTAAGTCATCAATCCATTCCTTCCGGCCAGCCTCCGTAGCCATTGGGGCCCCAGCTGTTCGCGAGACCGTGCGCATCATCAGTACTTGTCCCGTTGCATTCGACGCCGCCTGCCACGGCCACAGTGGAGCGCCGCCTCCGCGATCAGAACGCTGATCTGAAGAAGATCAACAGTGCTCTCAGGCGTGAGCTGAGGATCAACACGAATATCATCAAGCGTGCGACGGTGAAGCTCAGGGGGGCCGCAGCCAGGGCCCACGATCAGTTGGAGGCTGCAGAGAGACAGTGGCGCACCCAGGGCTGAGCAGATTCAGTCGGCTTCGCAGGAGCCGAGTCGCAGAGGGCAGGTCGTTGGCCCAGCTAGTTTTGCAGAGGTAGTCTTTACGCCAGTCCGTGCAGCTTGGTCGGCAGACTGACTTTTTGCTGAGGTCGTGGCCACAGTACTCACACCCGTTCCAGGCCGACCCTGCAAGAGAAACAACAACCCAAATCCAACTCCCAGCAAGGCGCCGATTCAAGTGTCACGGAGTCGGTGCGCCGCACCGACTCCGTGACTTGATACCCCCGCGAGAGCCTCTCTCTTGAATGCGTGTTCCCCTAAGCACTGGGGAAAAAAGACACACGTCCAAACAGGGAACAACATATGATTGACATTGCATTGCGCTGCGCTGCATTTGCGGTTCGTTCGCATCTGGTTGCGTCACATAAGGTTAACAATGCCCAATGGCACTGCATTCCATTGGGTTACCCTGGTATTGCATTGGAATCGCATTACGTGGCAGCTGCATTCGATTGCATTTGCATCGCAGTGGCCCCGACAGTTTCTCACAAGATAGGGCCCTCGTGGGCTCTCCAGCGCAGTCTCGGTCGGCCTCCACAGGGCCTGACCCGTCCTTGGTATGCACCTAAGTCATCAATAAATTTCCGTCCGACCAGCCTCCGTAGCCATTGAGGCTCAAGCTGTTTGTGAGATTGTGCGCATCAGTACTTGTCCCGTTGCAGTCCATGCCGCTTGCTCCAGGCACAGTGGAGCGCCGCCTCCGCGACCAGAACGCTGCCTTGAAGAAGATCAACAGTGCGCTCAAGCGTGAGCTGAGGCTGAAAACGAAGATCATCAAGCGGGCGACGGTGAAGCTCAGGAGGGCCGCGACGAGGGCCGACGATCAGTTGGAGGCCGCAGAGAGACAGCTGATCATAATCCAGGGCTGAGCTGATTCAGTCCATCCGGAGCCGAGTCGCAGAGGGCACGTCGTTGGCTGAGCTAGTTTTGTGGAGTTAGTTTCGCAGCAGTCCGTGCAGCTTGGTCGGCAGACTGAATCTTGCTGAGGTTGTGTTTGCAGTATTCACACCAGTTCCAGGCTCACCTGCAAGAGAAAAAAACAATCCAAGTCGAACTCCCAGAAAGGCGCCGATTCAAGTGTCACGGAGTCGGTGCGCCGCACCGACTCCGCCGCGTGAGCCTTTCTTTTGAAGACGCGTTCTCCTGAGCACTGGGAAAAAAAAAAACGCCCAAACAGGGAACGACATAATGTTGACATTGCGTTGCGTTGCGTTGGAATACGCGTTGCGTTACATTAGATGAAGAGTACCCGATCGCATTGCATTGCATTGCCTTGCCCTGGCATCACATTGCAATTGCATTGAATTGCAATGGCGCCGCGATGCATTTGCATGTGCAGTGACCCCGCCAGTTTCTGACAAGGTAGGGCCCTCGTGGCCTCGTGGGCCGCCCAGCGGAGCCAGGGCCTCGGTCGGCCTCGAGACGGCCTGGCCCGTCTCACCTAAATATCCTCCCCCTCTTCCTCCGCCTCCATCCGTTGTCTTTCCGATCAAGCCTTCGCCTCCGTACTGTTTGAGCAGGGCGCCCCCATCACCCTTGCACCGTCCTCACACGAGACCCCGGCATGGGCAAGAGAGCTCAGAAGTATGGAGGCGGCGCCGCCGCCGCCTCTGGCGACGGCGCGTCGGCGAGAGGCAGCCAGACCCAGGGTCGCAGAGGGGCTCCGAGGGCTGAGGCGGCTCCGAGGGGCTCCGACACGGTGGAGCCCGAGGCTGCGCCGAAGGCTGCGGCAATCTGCAGGAGGAAAGGGCCAGACGCCGCAGTGGAACTCGCTCGAGACGCAGACGGGGTGGTGCGGTGCCGACGCGACAGCTGCGCCGCGTCGATCAAGACGGCGCCCTGGGCCATCACGCTGAAGGTGCCCAAGAAGGGTGGCAAGTTTGAGACGGTCCCTTGCGGTTCGATCGATACCTGCAGCACGTGCTACACGGCCTACATGATGGGCAAGCAGGTGGAAGGGCCGTGGGCCGACGTGGCCGACGAGTGCAACGCCAACCCCGCCAAGGAGCAGGAGTTCGCCAGCCTTCTTGTGACCGTCCAGGATCCTACGAAGAGGGCCTTCATCTGTGGGTAGGCGCACGTCAATACCACCGTTGGGATGGGAGCCGCCATTCGGCACAGGGGCTCGCGCCCATCGGAATTCCAGAAGGTTTTCAAGAGGGAGCTCCATGATATCAACCTGTCAGTGAAGGACTCGCTGCACCCAGACGGCAGCCAGTACAAAGGCATCCTTGTCATCGACAACGGCACGCACGATTTCAAGGGGCACGGCGTGCTGTACGAGTGGTTTCGAGAGGTCTCGACGCAGTGGTGGGACGTGAAGATGTCCAGCAACACCCAGATGTGCGAAGAACAAGCTGCATCGACTTTCAAGTACTTCACCACCCCGAAGGACCAGGAGGAGTCGATGATGAAGAAGCTCCGCAATTGCACTCTTGAGCCGCAGAGCATCCTCGCAATGACCGCGGAGTCGGAGCCGCCAGCAGACGGCCTGACGGGCACGGCCACCCCTGGGGGCGACGATGACGACGAAGATGGAGACGGCGCTGAAGGTCCTGTAGTTGCCGAGAGCGTTTACCAGGGAGCGGTCTTGCACCCGCATGCCGCGCAGCCAGCAACGTCTCCCAAGAAGGGGGCCAAGCGGGCGGGAAAGCGGCTTGCACCTGCCCGCAAGAGCTCTGGTGCTGAGTCCACCGTGCCTGGGAGCAGGAAGAAGAGCAAGAAGGGCGTGCCACTCGAGGGTGCGGGAGATGACTTGGGCAGTGATTCGGGCGACGCCATTGACGCAGATGAGATGCACATCCGAAACGTCGACTGCGACGTAATCCTACTGGGGGATCGTCTGGGCCACAGGCGCAGGCGCCTCCGAGAGGTCATGCAAAGCTTGGGCTCGGACAAGGATGGGCAGCCCCTTCCCCAGGTCGACAGTGCCACCCAGTCTCTCATTTCCAGGATGCAGGCACGCCTGGACGTCGCAGAGGTCGCCGAGGCGCTGTCCAACGTCAGGAGCATCGCGGGCATGAAGAAGGACAAGCTCCATGACAAGATCGACTCGTTGAAGGACTACGTCACCGCGTGGCCACCTGATGTGCAACAAGCCCTCGTCAGGAAGCACCTTGCAGATATCAGCGCCTCCCTGCTTTCTGATCCAGCTTGCGTCAAGGAGATGCTCCGCACGACCACGCTTTGGACGACTGGCTCTTCTGGAATGCCGTTGCGCCTGATGGAAACGGGGGAAGACATCACCCCTGGCATGGAGTTTGACCCGAAGAGGCCGATGTTGATCGCTTGCCAGGGTTCCCCGAAGACGATGGCTCACAACTACCAGAAGATCTTTGCAGGCTTCGTCATGGCACCTCTGCTCGATGCCCAGCCTGCGAATGAGGAGGTGCTTCAAACGGTCCTCCAGTCCATCGAATCTGAGCTCGCCGACGCACAGGCCGACCTGGATCCGCACATCGGCCATGCCGTTTTTTCGTGCTTGAACGCCGTTCGGGGGTGCTTGCACTTGGTCCGTCCCAATGACACTGAGCACGCGACTGCATTCGGGGCGCTGACGGCGAAGTACACTGAGGAGGACTGGAACGTGTGCGCCGACGTTTTCGATGTGATCAAGATGAAGGAATCGTGGATGGCCTTGCTCAAGGACGTGAAGAAGACTGCACCTACCCACGCTGAGAATGTGCAGAAAGCTGCCGACTGGGAGGTGCAGCTTTCGACAGCATCGTCCATCTCGGAGAAGAGCGCGCTGCTTTTCCAAGTGTTCCAGGCTATCCCAGGCATCGCGAAGAAAACTCGTGCTACCTCAACCAAGTCACTGGAGAAATCCTTCACTTCAGCCATGTCCGACGTGGCGGCGTACATCATGCAAGTCAATCCGTCGACGGTTCTACCAGAGGATGTGCCTGGAACCGTGCAGATCATGCGCGGCTACACCGCAGCGCGGCGGAAGGCGCCCCTTGAGGCGAGGCATCTCCTGGCTGAGGTCACCCAAGGCATGCAGGCAGCGTCCGCCGCCGACGATGCCATCCCCGTGCCGATGTCAATCCAGAGCGCTCGAGAGCTAGAGCCTCGCCTCAATGACGTCGACCCCAAGAAGTTCCTGGACGAGGCCGTCAGGGACGAGTGCGTCGAGATGGTCAAGGGCTTCTCGAAAAACTGCGTGGACATGCAGCCGTCCGTGGGCGCGCAGACGAAGGCAGCCCACATAATCAAGTCCTCGATGGAGCACGTGCTGGAGACAGACCCCGCTATGCTGGATACGTGCCAAGCTGCTTGGGCCGCTCTCTGCGACTTGCTCGACCCAACATTGAAGAATAAGTGGCAAGTGATATGTAAAGTACTGGTTGACTTCGACGAGGTGGTCAAGCGCATCACTACCATGAACGCCGCTTGGACTGCTGAAGCCGCCCAGCATTCAGAGATTGACCCCAAGCTGTCCGAGTGCAAGGCCCTGTGCTCGATCGCGGTGGACGTGCTGGCGTCTTGCAAGAAGTATCACACCGATGTGGGCCTCCAGGTGCTTATCACCGAGTGTACTGCACAGATCGGCATCGTGAGAGGCATCGCCACAGCGAAAGCAAACGCCATGGCCCAGTCAATGCACGATCACCTGCAGTTGCCCATACATGACCATGGCCCGCTCTTGAATGATGCGCTTGGAGGCGGGAGCAGGCACGATGCCGTCTGGTGCGATGGGCTCACGGAGAATGCCAACCTGAAGGACATCACCAAGAAGGCTGGCGGCTCGCTCTACAAGCTAAACACGGTGGAGTTCATGAAGGCGCTGGCCTCTCTGAAAGACCTCTACGACGAGTACATTCAGCTCTCCGAGTTTTTCAGCGACGAGATCTTCGCGAAGAAGTCGGTCGAGGACACGCGCGCTAAGTTGAGCAGGGGCTTCGCGACCGCCTTGGAGGGCTGCTTGCTCTACAACTTCCAGAAGAACGATTCTCCTTCCCAGAAAAAGGCAGCCGTCAGCAGCAGCGTGAAAAAGTTCAATGTTTTCGATTCGATGTCCCACGTCCACGCAGCCGTCCAGGGCTGCGTGAAGAAGGTGATGGAGATGAAGGCCCTCCCTTGAGTGGGGGCACCAGCTGCACGGCGATCCCATTTTTTATCCTCCCCCCCTCCGCCTCCGAGGACGAGGCGCCGTGCTCTGTCTAAGCTCTAAGCCTCCCTCCCCCAGCCTGCTGGCCGTTGCCTCCGCGAGGAGGCGCAGTGGCGTGCAAACACAGCCTCGGGAGAGCCCAGGGGCCCAGCGCCGTGGTGCACAAACACCGCCCTCCAAAAGCCCGCTGGGATGTGCCTCTGCGCCGGAGAGGAGGAAGAGGAGGAGGAGGCACTGGGCTGGTTACGCAAATGTCAGCAGGAGGAAGCGCGGGGAGGAGGAGGAGGAGGAGGAGCAGGAGAAGGAGGCACTGGCATGATACACCTCAAACACACAGAAACGTCGCACTGGGCTGGCCACGGGAAGCTGAAATCTGGCTTCGCCTCCTTCTCCACCCTTCTCCTCTCCTACAGCTCTCTGTGGCCTTGGCTCCAGCCTGGCTTCCAGCTGCTATGCTATGCTGCAGTGTCTACGTCAAGACATCGTTGACCAATCGCTGTTTTTTTGTAGCTTGTGATGTCCCCCCAGAGGTTCCGTATTAGTACAGTATTAGGAGGTCCCGCCCAGAGCCTTACCGATTTCCCCGCTGACGCGGGGCTCAGCGGGTTGCTGTGACAGACCTCGTGCGCTCTTCAATGGCCATCGCTGGAGGCCGCGATGGATTTTGCGTCGCATCTGGGAGGTGGGCTCATCGAGGCCCCGACCAAAGCCTTGCCAGCTCCCTCGCTGTAGAAGGGGTTCCGACTGGGCGCCGACGGTGCTCGTGACGGCTTCTCCTGGCGAGGTGCGCGTAACCAGCGACATCCCGTTCTGCTAACCCGACCCTCGCCTGGTTGGTTACGGCTTGCGGGGCGGGATTGCGCACGTCACTTCGAGTTTGACGAGTCTCCTCCGAGGGGGATGGCTCCGAGAGGGGCTTGGCGGACAGGAGTCGTTTTTTTTCCAGGGGGGTCTGGCCCCCTGGAGAAAAAAACTATGCCTGTCCGCCAAGCCCCTCTTGGCAAGAAGTCTCGGGGCAAATCCTGCCAGGAAGGCCCAGGGAGACGGATGCTCCCTCGAGGGGGAGAAAGGGGGGATTGGGGGAGGCACTTGCATCCAGAGGCCCCCCTTGGCAAAACGTGTCGGGGCAAACCCAGCCTGGGAGAGCCAGCCAGCGCGCCACTTGGAGCGCTCGGGGGGACAAGAAGAAACAGCTCTGCCGTCGCATGCTTCACCGTGATCACTGCCCCTTACAAGAAGACGTGCGTGCATGCGTGTCGGGGGGATTTTTTTTTTTTTTTTTTTTTTTTTTTTTTTTTTTTTTTTTTTTTTTTTTTTTTTTTTTCATACGCTTGCGCAACCAAATAAAGGGATTGCAATATTCGTTTGAAGCGATTGAAAACAATTTAAAAGCGATTTTGATGGAATTGCGAAAGGTAGAGCTAAAAGGGACATCGGTCACCTCAAGCCTAGACGGGCGAACCGAGCTCGGGCGAACCGAGCCCGGGCGAACTAGGCCGAGCGAGTCGAGCTCGGGCGCATCGAGCCCGGGGAAAGTCAGGCGAACCGAGACTCGGGCGAAGCGAGCCTACGCTGGCGACGCTGCCAGTCCGTCGGGGATCTGGGAGCCTACGCTAAGGGGCCTGTTTTCCACCACCACCACCACAGGTTGAAAGGAAGGAGGTGGAGGATGAGGAGGAAGAAAAGGAAGAGGAGGAGGAGGAGGAGGAGGAGGAGGAGGAGGAGGAGGAGGAGGACCCCTCTCCCCTCCTGCGTATGGTGGTGGTGGTGGAAAACACGCCCACCATGCCCGGGCGGTCGTGGGCGGAAGGCGTGTCCGCAGCCACAGGCCTCGCAGAGCGGGTTCCTGGGCGCCGCGACCCTGTGGCTGCAGGGCGAGGTGTCGCCGATGCCCCCCACGCGGGACGTATCCATGCGACCGCGCATTCACTCAAGCAGTGGCGAAGCGTCCTGGCCCGCCTATAGACCTACTAAAGAATGTTCTACGAACCTGTTGTGGTCTGCACGAAGTGTTCTTGGAACATTTCTGGCCGAGACTGTCTTGTTCGATCACGTCGGGCTTAAGTTCTATGAACCGCGTGTTCGTTCTTAGGCGATTCTGGGGTTCCAAGAACACGTCGTGGTAGGCCCATAGGAATGCCGGGACGGTCGGTCCCTGCTCAATTCACGGGGCACCGCGCCCTGGAGTCCAGACCGCGAGGGCGATGATATGGATGCGGATGCGCTCGCCGCTCGTGAATGCAAGTGTCTTCCGGGCCCCACGGGGCAGGCACCGCGGGGGTGCGCGGTGAGGGCGTCCAGGGGGGGCACCCTCTGCCCCGTGGCAGACGCGCGGAGCCGGCTGCTCGGCACCCCCCCGCGGATACGCTTCCTCCTCTTGCTCCTCCTCCTCCTCCTCCTCTTCCTCCTCCTCCTCCTCCTCCTCCGCCTCCTCCTCCTCCGCCTCCTCCTCCTCCTCCGCCTCCGCCTCCTCCTCCCCCTCCGCCTCCTCCGCCTCCTCTGCCTCCTCCTCCTCCTCCTCCTCCTCCTCCTCCTCCTCCTCCTCCTCCTCCTCCCCCTCCTCAACCAGGCCTGGAACAACGTAACTCCAGCCCCACGGTCGTCGATGTATATATCGTTGGTGCGTCGGCGATGCTCTGCGATCTGGGGACGTCCATCATCGGGGGCCCCCGCCTCCAATCTCTTCCTGGACGCGCTATGGCCCCAGCCAGCACAAATCAGTCACTGAACTCTGGGTTCTCCCATGTCTTCCACTTGACTGGCTGCCCGGTCTGCTGCTGACTGGTCTGCGCACTCTCATGGGCGGCGCGTCCGCAAACTCAGACAAGCTCACAGACGCGTCAACCAGTCAGCACGAACCGGGCACGCACGAAGCCTCGAAGCCTGCTGCTTCTCTCCCTTCCCACGGCGCTCGCCGCCCGGGTCTGTGCCGTCCTGCCTGCGCGCGCGCGCGCTCTGTGGCCCCCCTTCGCTCCGGAGCTGCTCGGGAGGTCTCTGTGGGGGCGCCCCTCGCCGAGGGCGCCTCCGCTCTGCCAAGCCCCGGGCGCGCGCGGCTCTCGCCCCCGGAGCGCGGCGGAGGGCCCCTCGGCCGGAGCAGGCGCGGAGGCGCCGAGGGCCCCGACAGGGCAGCTGCCCGCCCACCGCCCTCGGCCGAGGCTCCCTCGCAGCAGGGGCCGCGCGGAGGGCGCACTGGGCAGGGGTGGCAGCGGGAGCCCAGGCCCTGCCCTCGCAGCGCACGCGTCTGCTGCAATTCGCGGACGGGCTGCCTCAGGGTACCTTAGGTGCAGATCCCTGGGTCGAGCTTGTCAGCCCCTCTGCGTTGCACGATTGATTTTTGCACTGAATTAACGCGGGCGAGTAGACGAGCCTCGCTCTAGCCCTCATGCATGACAATTATCGAGGACGCCACAGGCGAACCACCGCCGCCCACCGCCTTTCTAAGGCCTATGTGGTCCAACGTGGGGTCTAAGGCCTTTGAGGGAACACTCGGGGGGTGAAGAAGAAGGGGGATACGAAGGAGGAGGAGGAGGAGGAGGAGGAGGAGGAGAAGGAGGAGGAAAAGGAGGAGGAGGAGGAGGAGGAGGAGGAGGAGAAGAAGAGTGAGAAGAAGGACGAGACGGAAGAAGAGGACGAAAAAGAGGAGGCGGCTTTTTGTGGCCCTCTTGAGGTCTCCTGGAGGGTTCCGTGGGCATCTTATGGACCTCTTGGGTGACCGTGCCTCTTGAATCAACCTTGGGGGCAGTACTGGAGGACACTCGGGCAGTCTTGGGGCCATTTCTGGCCACCAAGGCTGTCGAGGAGGGCATCTAGGACAATATTGGAGGCCACAAATGGCCATCTTCGCCGACCTGGTCATGTTTGGCCGTCTTGGGGCTCTCTTGGGCAGTCTTGGGGCCCTCTTGGGGGCGATGGTGCGGTCGTCCAGCGGAGCTTGTTCCCCGAAGTCGGGTCGACAGGGCTCGGGGAACACCCGTGCGTGTGACGGTGTCCGCTCATGGGCGGGAACGCGCTTTGCAGAGGCACGGCTTGCAGCCATGGTGTTGTTCTATGTGTTCCCGGGGCCGTTGTTGAACCCTTCGGGGAACATTCAACATTGAGCCCATGTTTGGCCAAGCTATTGGACTGTGTGCTCCCCCTGTCGTTGCGGACAATATTGCGGAAACACGTGTTGGAAGGAGAGAGAGAGAGAGAGAGAGAGAGAGAGAGAGAGCGAGAGAGAGAGAGAGAACGAAATTAAAAAATAAAGAACGAGAGAGAGAGAGAGATGGAGGGAGGGAAGGATGGAGGGAGGGAGCAGGAGGAGGAGGAGGAGGAGGAGGAGGAGGAGAAGAGGGAGGATAACGGGGAAGAGGAAGAGAAGGTCTCTTGGAGGCCTCTTGATGCCTCCTGGAGGCTCCCTGGAGGCTTCTTGAGTCCTTTGCGGGCCTCTTGGGGGCCTCCTGGGGCCTCTCGGGGTGGGCCCCTCTGAGGGCCTCTCAGGGGCCTCTTGGCCTCCGGAGGCCGTCTCGGGGACCTCATTGGCCCGTCTTGGGGCCCTCTTGGGAGGTCTCTGGGGCCGTCCTGGGGGCCTCCTGGGTTGTCTTTGGGCCCTCGTCGGGTGTCTCGGGGCCATATTGGATGCCTGTTGGGCTGACTTTGGCCTTCAGAAGCCCCGCTGGCGACAGCGCTCAAAATCTTGAACAACTGTGGAAAAGACATGATGTTGGCCTCTCGAAACGATTATGGGGAGTCTTGGAGGCTTCTTTGGCCGCCTTGGAGCAGTCTGGGGCTTGCTTGGAGATGTCGCGTCCGACTTGGGAGGCCATCAGTGCCCCCTTCGAGGCGTCGTGTGCCGCCTCGAAGGCCAGTAGGGCCGACTCGGAGGCCATCTTCGGGGCCATCTTGGGCGCCTCGGAGACGAAGGAAGCTCCTGTGCGGTCTGCCTTGGTGGCCAGCGGGTTGAGCAAGAGATCACTGGCAATGTCCCGGAGGGGCCAAAGAAGTCTACCCAACCACTTGGCACGCCGAGCACCCCTTGGCCAGCAACAGGGGGCGCCAGGATCCAGGGGCCTGCGGCCCATCCCGCCACCATGCCTTGGGGGCTTTCGTGGGGGCCTCTGGGGAGCTTTTTGGCCCTGCAGGGATTATAGTAGCTGGCGCTCGCGTAAACTGACCGGGTTCGTTCGGCTTTGTTTCGCAGATATTCTTGGGAATCTCGTTCAAAGTAAGTTCCGACCCTCCATCCCTCCAAACTCCGCCGCAGGCGCCTGGAATACGAATAGTTTCAAATTGCGGCCGTACCCCCAAATTGGAGGCATACCCCCTTGAGTTGCCCAGGACCCCTCAGGAATCCGGGGTGGTGGGGTTCCATCCGGGGGCGTCTGGGGGGGGGGGTCTTTGCCAAGGACCCCAAGACGGCTGGGGGGTCCTTGGCAAGGTTCCCAAGATTGGTCCGAGGACGGCTCCGAAGACTCGCAATGACTCCTTGTGAGTCTTCGGAGCCGTCTTGGATTGGGGGGGCCTTGGTCGACCGATGGCTTTTCGGCAACGTCCGGCCTCTGGGAGGCTCACGCCACACACCCCAAGAACCGCCCACGAGCGCACGGGAGCGCCAAAGAATGCCGTCCATTCGGGGGTCCAGTCCGCACAGGAGCCCTGCGGCCCATGTGCTTCCCACAGCTGCGTGAGCTCGGGAACGCCCTACTGCGCACTCAGGGCACGGTGGCGGGTAGTACTTCAGGGGAACGAAAAATTGCATAAACAGAACAACTCGGAGGTCCGCGCGGATTTCTCAGATCGGCGCTGGACCCCCCTCCCTGGCGCGCGGAGCGCGCCAGGGGCGGCGCCGGAGGCGCCGCCAGGGGGCCCCAGCGCCGATCCGAGAAACCCGCGCGGACCTTCGAGTTGTTATGTCTATGTCCTTGTTCGTTCCCTTACGGTGGAGGCATTCGTTAAGGAATGTGCCCAGGGGGCTTTCTAGTAAGGGCGGCGGTGATGTCCATGGCCAATCAACGATGGAAGGTCCACTTGCTTCGAGGCCCTGGGGTCCTTATCCATTGGTTCCTTGCCCAATGCCCTCACCGCATATGTTTGTGGCAGGCACAGGCGACAGTCGGGCCGGACGAAAGGGGGGGATTGGGAAAGGGGGGGTACGAAATTTGCTGCATGCAGCTGGTTTCGGCCTCACCGAGGGGCCCATTCCTCGATACATAGCCGCCTCCGGCGCCGGGAAAATCAGCTACGTGAGCTGATTTTCAAACCCCCCCTTTGCTATCCCCCCCTTTCGCCCGACCCGAGACAGACTGTCCGCCACACCCCAGGAGAGCAGCGTCCGATCTGCTGGCACGGTGCGTGTCTTGCGCCGGCGCTGCGGAAAAAGAAGAGCTCGCGCGGCAGGGCTGGGCCTCCTCGCAGGGGCCCGGGCAGGCGACGGGCGGCCTCTCCTCGCTCACGCGCGCGCGCCTCGAGCCAGCGAGATCTTCGAACTCAAAGTGGGCGTATACAGTCGAGCATCTGTCGGGGGAGCGTAAGACCCGGGTTTGCCAGGACCCGGGTTCGCCATCGTTTTTTGACGACCGCGACTCGGATTTTGACGAGTAGGAGTTTCGTGGGATGTCTGCAGCGGGAGGCCTCGTCCAAATGCAGGCTCGGCCTCGGCATTTGTTTGACGACCTCGTCGGGGATTTCCGAGTCCCTTGTACCAGGGTCTTACGTCCCCCCGAATCTGATTGAGAAGCCTCCTCCAGAAAAGTTGGGTCAGCGTTTCTTGGTCGACTTGCTGGAAAGCTGTCTCGGTTTCTGGAGCACGTTGGCCCTCCAGCGTCGGCAACAGGTCCTGGCCCAGGATGAGTTTTAAGAGACTTCCGGGAAGCTGGCCCAGATTTCTTAGGTGACAAGTTCCTTGATCAGATTGTCGGCTGTAGTCGGACCGAGGGATAAGATCGAGTGGTCGGTTCCGAGGCACAGCATAAACATAATTTTTGGGCGCTCCGCGCGGGTTTTTTGGATCCGCGCCGGGCGCCCCACTGCGGCGCCTCCAGTGCCGCCCCTTGGCGCGCTCCGCGCGCCAGGGAGGGGGTCCAGGCCAAATCCAAGAAATTCGCGCGGAGCGCCAAAAGTTTATGTTTAGGGCGTGTTTCCTTCTTCTAGGTTTGGGGCGGTTGCCCTCTTCTTGTTTTTCGTGCCTGTTGGATGTTCTCGTGCCTCCATGGGGAGGGTGCCCTCGGGTGTTCTGTTTGTGTTGGCCGACGGAGGGCCTCATGTTCTCGCAGGAGGGTTCTTCTGACCTAGGTCCGACCGTGCGAGAGCGTGGCTGCGCCACTGATGGTTGGGATTTCCGCCCCGCCCTCCCTGGATGCCAGGCACCATCCTCGAAGTGCACTTCGCTGGCCGATGCCGGTGCTGACGGCAACTCTGCGGGCAGCCCTCCCCTTCGTGCTACACGCAGGGCCACGAGCGAGGAATGGCCATCCTAGCTGGTGACCCCCCCCGAAGGCGTTCAACTTCGGCCCTGGTGGGCGCCTCACAGATGACACTGATGGCTCGAAGCTCGGGCTTCGCTTGGCCAAGCCCCGGCGCACGTGGCCTCATCCAGCCCAGCCCGGCTGCTTGGCCTCGGCGTAATCCGGCCGAGTGGCCCTCCCGTGCCCCGCGCCACGAGCCAGCTGCTCCCCCCCTCCCTCCCAGGCTGGCGCGGGCTCTGCGGGGCCGCCCTGGGCCCCTGCTCCCCGCCGCGCGCCAGCGGGTCACGCGCGGGAGGCGGGGCGGGGCGGCGCGGCCGTCGCGCGAGGCGCCGCGCGGGGCGCCGCGCGGGGCGCGCGCGGCCGCCGCGGCGGGCCGCGCGGATGCAGCCCGGGCAGGCGGGCACGCAACGGGGGGCCGAGGGCCGCGGGGAGGTGCATCCGCAGAGGGCGTCTGGACACAGTCACGCCTGCCTGGCGCCCTGGGCGCCCAGGACGGTTCATGATGATGCCCTCATGGCCTCGGCCGAGAGGGCGTACCACACCATGCCAGGGCCGAGGATGGATCTGGCCCCCCTGAGGGGTGGAGGGTGAGGTGCGAGTGTGTGTGTGTGTGTGTGTTGCTCAGGCGGGCTTAGACGCGCGCGCGATGTGCTGTTTTCCGACCGTCTACGCCCTGTCGTTGCGCGCAGGACCGCGACGCCAAACAAGTGTGTGTGTGTGCTGTGTATATATAGATGTAGATGTATATATATATATATATATATATATATGGCCCTGGTCACAGAGAGACGAGACCCCCCGCCTGCGATTGGGGGATGGTGGGCGGGAGTGGGATCGTTCCCCTTGGGGTGGCCGATGCAAGGGGACAGGGCGCCAGGCAACGGTCGTCCTCGGGGAGCCGGGAGCCGGCGCTGTGTGTCAAGGGGGTGCGCCAGCCTTCATTTGCAGAGCGCCGCCGGCAAATAAGTACCCACGGAGCGGCCGGAGGAGGAGGAGGAGGAGGAGAAGGAGAAAGAGGAGGAGGAGGAGCAGGAGGAGGAGGAGGAGGACAAGCAGCAGGAGGAGGAGGAGGAGGAGGAGGAGGAGGAGGAGGAGGACGGCGGGAGGTCGAGGGAGAGAAGGGGGAGGAGGGGAGGGAGGAAGTTGGAGGAGGACCGCATCGGCTTTCTTCGGCTGCCCCTTCCAACCGATACCCGATACCCCGCTCCCTCCTCCAGAAGCCTCCGAAGGCGCGGCGCCCTCCGAGGCCCTTCGGAGACCTTGCGGGAAGCTCCCTCTTGGGGTGCCCTCTGAGTGCCATTCACCAGCGAGACGCTGGCTGACGGCCCCTGCTGGACGTCCTGGGCGTGGCCTCTCGGCCGAGGCCTGTGGCGAGGCACTGCCTCCTCACCTGCTTCCACTGGAGGGTTTCTCCGAAGGGCTTAGGCGACCCGTCAGCCTCCTCCTCCTCCTCCTCCTCTTCCTCCTCCTCCTCCCCCTCCTCCTCCCTCCTAACTCCTCCCTCCTCTCCCTCCTCCTCCTCCTCCTCTTCCTCCTCCTCCTCCTCCTCTTTCTCCTCCATCCTCCTCTTCCTCCTCTTCCTCCTCCTCTTCTTCTTCCTCCTCACCCTCCTCTTCTTCTCCCTCCTCCCCCTCCCCCTCCTCCACCACCTCCTCCGTGCAGCACGGCGCCTTAAGAATGCAGGTGAGCGGCGCAGACAAACGGATTCGACTGCGCGGACATTCGCGCGCAAGCTGCCCGCGTAAGGCCGCACGTGCGCGCTCTCGTCTCCAAGTTAGCGCGCCGCACTGGCAGCCCGCTTTCGCCGCGGCGCAGGGTCGCTGCGCCATCTCGCGTAAGGGCCGGTTGCTTTAGTCGTTCAAGTGGCTCTGCAGAAGCCCACCCGGCTTCTAGAGGCCTGCTTCGAAACATTTGGGTGCTCCTAAGAATGCCCCTGGCCCCTGCCTTCTAGGACCCCCCCCCGCTTTCGTAGAAAGGTGCCCCCCTCGTGCTACCCCCCCTGTGAGCGCCGCCAACATCTCGCCTGTTCGGACCCGCCGGAGCTCTCTGGGATCGAAGGGCAAAACGCTGCACAAGCACACACTTTCTCCGCGTTCCGCGCGCATCTCTCGGGTCGGCGCCGTGCCCCCTCTGGCGCGGTGCCTCCGGCGCCGTCCCCGGCGTGCGCCGCGCGCCACCGGGGAGGGGAGTCCAGCGCCGACCCAAGAAATCTCAGCGGACCTCAGACCTCAGACAGCACACGTGCGTAAAGATGCCCCTTCCTCTTCGGAAGCTGCATCTCGCAGTCTGCCGGTGCAGCACAGCCGCGCGGCAGCGTGCAGAAGCGCGCAGCACCGCACAGCACCGCGAAACAACGCGCAGCACCGCACAACACCGCGCGACGCCGCTCGTCTCTGCGCCAGGCACCGAGCGAGCGGCGTTGCGCGTTGTTGCGCGGCGTAGGTTCCAGAGCCGCTTCCCAGCGGCTCCAGGACCGGACGCACGCTTTCTTCTGCCGCCGCCGCTGCTCTTGCCTCCAAGCCTCCGCCGCGAGGTCCCCGGAGCCGCGCTCGGCCTGATGGCCGGGGGGCCTCGGTGCACGCTGATCGCCCCGTCGCTGATGGTCGATCGCCCGATGGCCCGCCGCCGATCTCATCTCGTGCCGCGCTCGGCCTTGGCCGCGCAGGATCGCCTCACGTCGGGCTGCAACGCCCCTCGCGCTCCTCCTCGCAGGGGAGGAAGAGGCACCCATACCTCTACCCGTAGCCATTTTGGCTCAAGCTCTTCTGACTTGGCTCAAGCTTTTCTGAGATGGCTCAAGGCACAGCAAGCATAACGATTCGCCCAGCTAGCACTGCCTCGCACAGTCCCACATCCCCCCTCCTCGCAGATATTCTCATGCCGGCTGCCTCCAACGTTCCGAGCGCATGGCCTGATCGGAGAGAGCGACGCCAAGCAGCCGTGGAAAGGGACATGAGCAACATCAACGAACGATTAACGCAGATGGAGGTCTCGATAAGAGTCTTACAGACAATCTCCAGAACGTCTGCACGGTGCTCAACCAATGTACCACCAGCGACAAGCTTTACGCGTGCAAGACCGAGCTGCACGAGATCGGCGACATGGCGCACAATTCCGGCATACGGATCGAGCGGATGGAGATGTTCTTGTTCCGGGCGTCTTTCGCCGATTTCAAAGCGATCGATCAGAAAGTCGAGGCCCTCCGCGGCTTCAAGGTGACCGACCAGAACATGTTGAACGACTTGGAAGCGTCGCCGGAGAAGATACTGAGAGAGGGAGTTCACGACATTTCCCCGCATGATTCGGATACCGGATGCTTGCAGCCCAAGCGCTTGTTCGACACTTACTAAAAGGAGGGTGGTTTCAGCGATGATCTCCGGGTGCCCAGCACAGGCAGCATGGAGATGAACGATCCCGGCACGACAGACAAGCCGTCAGCGGAACTTCTGCCTGTTCCAGAGTTCCCGAACTTGCCCGCGAACGGCCCCGACGGCGACGCCAACGAGGAGAAGAAGGAGGACGAGCAGGAGAAGGATGAGGACAAGAACGTGCACGGAGGCTGCGAGCAATTACGCGGAGAAGGAGGAGTGCGACGAGGACGACAAGAAGGAGAGCCATGCCACGGAAGACTGGAGCGAGCAGGCGAGAGAGGAGGCACCCGAATGGTTCCGGCATTTCGAGGGCAGAACGATGGCCAAGTTTGATAAGCTCCAAAAGGTCATGGACCAGGTCACGGGAGTCCTTTCTCGGCAGGTGCGCCTCGCCGAAGCGACGGGCAGGTACAGAGCTGACATGTTCGAGGCCACGGCCTCCACGCCATACCCGAATGGGCGCGGGCGGGCTCCCGAGAGGAGCGCGCACGACTCCGGCGCTTCGCCACGCCCTAGGCGATGCTTAAGAAAACATAAGTTTTCGGCCAGAGTCTCGATGATTCTTAATGTTTCAAAGTAGATCCTAAGACTTTAGTAGAAGTTCTGGGTGTTTTATTCAAATTATGAGGCTATGAATTTCTTAACCTATGATTTCTTAAGCATTTCGCAGGGTGTACATCCCGCCCGTTTTCCCCTTTTGGGCCTCCTGGGAGGCCCTCGTCGCCACCGCTGGATTCGCCCCGAGATCGTGGTCAGAGCGCGCCCCGGGAGATGTCCGGGGAGTAGCGGTATCGGTACCTTTCGGGTTCCCCATCCTCTGTGGCCGTTCTGGATCGGGCCATTGTGGGCATGCAGCTAATTGCCTGCTTCTGAAAGGGGCTGCTCGAACCCAGTGCCGGTGCCTGACCGCACGCTCTGAGGGCGGCGCATCCAGAGTCAGGCGTGCTCCAGAGACCGACGCGCGCAGTCAATCTTAGCTGATTTCTGGCACCGCGTCTCGCCACCATCGCTTCTGCCGTGAAGGATTTTGGGAAAGCAGAAACCTGGGGTGCGGCGAAGAGCATGTTACAATGTTTGCCGCAGGCTTGCGCGCACGCTGGCACGTTATACATGTTGTCGGGCAGCGGCTGCAGGCCAGGCCATTGCTGAGCGAAATGGAAAATCAATGTTGGATCCATGCGTATAATGTTGGTTGGTTTGGTGGAGTATGTGAAATGGGTGGGTAGTGACAAGGGGCTTTGCCGCTGCTGAAATGTGGATTTGGAGTTTGTTCGCACTGTTGCCAGCTGTAGCGCCCCAGCGCGCGCGCGACAGGCGGAAAGAGACGCAATGAGGAAATCGATCACAACCGCCGAACGCCATTCGGGACATGAAAGGGACCATTCAGTCAGTGATGGGGCGTCCATATCGGGCGGGTGAAACATGACATGCGACCTTCACTCGGTGTTGGGAGGGTCATGTCACGGAAAGACTGAGGACGGGCGGGTGGGACATTAAATGACACCTGTAATCAGTGATGGGCCATGCAAATTGCGTTTGCGGGGCAACAAATCCAATATTCACTGTGCGACATGAGAAAGTTAAGGGGAAATCGATCATAGCCGCCGAAAACGTCGTTCGGGCAGCCGGGGCACCATCCACTCAGTGATGAGGCGTCCGCATCGGGCGGGTCGTCCTCGTAGTCGTCCACGTCGTCGTTGTCGTCGCCGTAGTCGTCGTCGTCGTCGCCGTCGCCGTCGCCATCGCCGTCGCCGCTGCCGTCGCCGTCGCCGTCGCCGTCGCCGCCGCCGTCGCCTTCGCCGTCGCCGTCGCTGTCGCCGCCGCCGTCGCCGCCGCCGTCGCCGTCGCCGTCGCTGTCGCCGTCGCCCGTCGCCGTCGCCCTCATCGTGGTCCTCGTTTGCGCATGCCGGCCTCCTGCCGCTATCGTCGTCGCCGTCGTGGCCGCCGCCGCCGCCGCCAAGAAGGGGCCACCCCCCCTTTTTTGGCCCCCCCCGCCTCCCCGGGGGGGCCTCCCCCCCAGGGGGGGCGGTACTCCCCAGTTCTTGGAGGTCCCCCCGGTTCGAACCCGGGGGGCGCCCTACAAGTGAGCACAGAAAGAGCTCTTTCGGACTCTCCATCATCGATTCTCGGTCTCTCCGTCCTTGATGTCTCCTCTTCCTCTCTCACTCCGATCCTCGATCCTCGATCCCTTCTTGACCCTCGATCCTCAATCCTGCCTCCTTCTCCTCGGCACTCGAACCCCCTCGGCCTCCTCGTCCTCCTGCTCAACTTACTCTTCCGTCCCTCCTCCTCCTCCTCCTCCTCCTCCTCCTCCTACGTCTCCTCGGGTCCCTGTCAATATCCCACCCTCGATCCTCCACCTTCCCCTCTTTCTCCCCCTCCTCCTTCTCCTCCTCTTCCTCCTCCTCCTCCTCGTCCTCCTCCTCCCGTCCTCCGCCATTTTGGAGCGCTTGAGAGCAGTCCTGGGGCCCCCTTTAGAACTCCTTGGGCGATCTTGGGGTCCTCTTGGGCCGACTCGGGGCTCGCTTGGGAGCCTCATGGGCTGTCTTGGAGCTATCTTGGAAGCCCCCATGGGCCGTCTTGGGCGGTCAGAAACCCAATTAGGCGAGCACCTCAAATTCATTGAAACACCCAAGGAACAAACACATATTGTCTTTTGCCTCCTCGGGCTCTCCTAGAGGGCCTCTCAGAGCTCTCTCGGGCCGTCTCCGGGGCCTCTCGGGCCATCTTCAGGCCGCCTTCTGAGCCTCTTGAGCTGCCTTGGGCCATCTTGTTGTCATCTGAGCTGTCTTGGAAGTCGTCTGGGACGCCATCTTGGCCATCTCGAGGCCGAAAAGATCGCCAGAGAGCAATTTCATGGGAGAGTCTCAAGACGCCGCGCGTGCTGTGGGAAGGGGGGGGGACCCTGAAAACACAAACAAAAACCATCCAACACAGCAGTCGAGCATTCTAACACGCCCACTCCGTGCAGGCACGGTGGCGGATAGTGCGTGGAACGATGTGGAGGGTGCGACGGAGGAGCAGGAAGAGCAGGCGGTGCGGGGGGAAGGATAGAAGAGAGAGAGAGAGAGAGAGAAGAGAGAGGGAGGATGGAGGGGGCAGGAGGAGGAGGAGGAGGAGGAGGAGGAGCAGCAGGAGGGACGAAGGAGGAGTGCTGCCGTCCAGCACAGCGCCGAGGTCGACGGGTTCCGGACATCCCTCCTCAACGGCTTCTACAGGCCCCGACGGGGGCGACGTAGGATGTGAAGAGGAGAGAGGGGGGATGGAAAGAGGAGGGAGGCCTGGGACGATGGAGAAAACATGAGGGGGGAGGGGGGATTCGGAGGAGGAGGAGGAGGAAATTATGAGCAAGGATGGGGAAGGCGAGAGCGAGGGAGGAGGGGAAGAGGGAAGACAGGGCATGAAGAGTGCGACTGAGGAGACATGTTACGGAGGAGAAGGAGGAGGAGGAGGAGGAGGAGGAGGAGGAGGAGGAGGACCAGTGCAACTCCAAGACGCATCAACGATGTTGCAATAAACCCTCTCTCCAAGTTCCCTCTTCATAGGCCTCTACAATAATGATGTCATTGAAGTTCAGCACCCCATTGAAAGAAAGTCAATCATCGGAGAATGCACGTGACTGTTGCGTCCTGATAGTCCTAAGTCGTGCTAGAACACCGTTCCTGTGACTTCACCACCGCGAATCAACGTGACTGCTGTGCCCTGACAATCCTCAATCGCGACAGGACACCATTCCTGGGAGTTCAACCCTACGAGTCCTTGACAATGCGCGCGGCGCTAAGGCGATAATCACAGTTTGAAAAGAAGGCGTCCTCCATGCTTCAAACTGCTGCAATGTTTTAAGACGAATGTGCGCAGCGGGAAAGCGAGAGCCACAGTTTGAAAACCAGCCGCCCTTAATCCTTGAAGCGGATCTTTACTTCCGAGACGGATGTGCGCGGTGCGAATACGATATCCACATATTGAACCTTGGAGTTGCTGCGAACTTCTATGACGAACGTGCGCAGCACAACGGCGAGAGCCACATTGTGAAAACCAGCCGCCCTCCACCCTGAGAGCAGCTGGAAAGCTCAAGCTTCTGGGATCATACCTTGGCGCCTCGCGCTGGTGCTGGCGTGGTCGCGTTTCGGTTTTCCTGCCAGGTTCCTCCTGCCTCCCCTCTCCCCCGACCGGGTCGCGGCCCTGCCCCCCCCCCTCGCCCTCACGGGGCCGTGCCCTCTGCAGGGCCGGCCAGCCGCTCGCTCACGCGGCCCCCTGGTTCCTCCTCTCGGCTGCACGTGAGAGCGTCGTGGCTTGTCCGTCGCCTCTCGGGCTCGCCTCTCGTCGCCTCGAGAGGCCGCCTCGCCGGGGGGCTTGCCGGGGCTGCCCGGACCGTCCCGAGCGGCCCGCCAGAGGCCCGAGTTGTGACCCGCAGGCCGGGCGTGAGACGACTCCTTGGCCCAGAGGTGGGGGCACCCACTGCCGCATCGCGCGCAGCGATCGGCCTGCTGCGCACCCAGGGTGGTCCTTGCCCAGGGGGGGCGCGCGCTGCGCGTGGGCGGTCCTCCTGCGGGGCGCGCGTCGTTCCAGCGGGGGGGGGGGGCTCTTCCCGCAGCAGGAGGGAGCTCGCGCAGGGACTCACAAAAGGGCGGGGGTTTGGGACGGGGAGAAGTTGCAGCGTCGTTGACGCATCCTAGGTTTACCCTGGCGCTCCTCCTCGATCTTCCACACCCGCCTTGCTTACTGTACGACCTCTTGTCCTCCTTGGGGCGCGACGGTTGATCGGACAGCGTGTTATTGATTTTTGAATTGTCGGTGCTACCGGTAGATTCCTCTCGCTTCGCGGGGTGCACGTCCGGAGCACGTACAGTCTCGTCGTCGCGGGGCCTCTTGGGAGCCTCTTGGGGGCCTCCTGGAGGCCTCCTGGGAGTTTCTTGGGGCCTCTTGGGGACTTCTTTGGGGCCTTTCCCCCTCCCTCCTTTTCATACACCCTCCCCATCTTCCCTTCCAGTGCCTGCTCTAATCATGGGCGCCGCATTGACCAACTCCCACCTGGCTGGCGCTGCGCCGCAGTTCGCCCAGAGGGGGGGAAATAACATTACACTCCAGTCGCTGTGTGGCCTTTGGGGGGGGGGCCTTTTGGAGGCTTCTGGGGGGCTTCTTGGGGGCCTCTTGGGGCCTTTTGCGGGTGTCTTGGGCCGTTTTGGGGCGCTTTTGCGCCGTTTCGCCCCCTCGGAGGCTGTCTTGGGGGCATCTCGCAGCCGCATTGGAGCCCTCTTGGGGTCCTCTTGGGCCGTCTTCGCGGCCTCTTGGACCGTCTTGGGGGCCTCTTTGGGCCGTTTTGGGGCCCTCTTGGGCCGTCTTGGGGCCCTCTTGGGTTTTTTTCCCAACCCTCCTGCGTTGGGTACTCGTTTTGAATAGAGCACTGCGGTCTCCACCTTCCTTCCTTCCTTCCTCTTCCTTCCTTCCTTCCTTCCTTCCTTCCTTCCTTCCTTCCTTCCCGCCTCCTCCCGCCTCCTCCTCTCTTCTCTGGGGGGCTGCGATCTGCGAGACTGTCGTTAGTTTCGAGGGCTGCTGGGGGGCCCAGCGGAGTGACGCCCTACGGGGATTCAGATTAGACCTCGCCATCCCTGGGGGGCTGCGTGTCGCCACTTTCGAGGCTGCTGGGGGGCCCAGCGGAGTGACGCCCTACGGGGATTCAGATTAGACCTCGCCATCCCTGGGGGGCTACGATCTGTGAAACTGTCGCCACTTTCGAGGCCTGCTGGGGGGCCCAGCGGAGTGACGCCCTACGGGGATTCAGATTAGACCTCGCCATCCCTGGGGGGCTGCGATCTGTGAAACTGTCGCCACTTTCGAGGCTGCTGGGGGGTGACGCCCTACGGGGATTCAGATTAGACCTCGCCATCCCTGGGGGGCTGCGATCTGTGAAACTGTCGCCACTTTCGAGGCTGGGGGGCCCAGCGGAGTGACGCCCTACGGGGATTCAGATTAGACCTCGCCATCCCTGGGGGGCTGCGATCTGTGAAACTGTCGCCACTTTCGAGGCTGCTGGGGGGCCCAGCGGAGTGACGCCCTACGGGGATTCAGATTAGACCTCGCCATCCCTGGGGGGCTGCGATCTGTGAAACTGTCGCCACTTTCGAGGCTGCTGGGGGGCCCAGCGGAGTGACGCCCTACGGGGATTCAGATTAGACCTCGCCATCCCTGGGGGGCTGCGATCTGTGAAACTGTCGCCACTTTCGAGGCCTGCTGGGGGGCCCAGCGGAGTGACGCCCTACGGGGATTCAGATTAGACCTCGCCATCCCTGGGGGGCTGCGATCTGTGAAACTGTCGCCACTTTCGAGGGCTGCTGGGGGGCCCAGCGGAGTGACGCCCTACGGGGATTCAGATTAGACCTCGCCATCCCTGGGGGGCTGCGATCTGTGAAACTGTCGCCACTTTCGAGGGCTGCTGGGGGGCCCAGCGGAGTGACGCCCTACGGGGATTCAGATTAGACCTCGCCATCCCTGGGGGGCTGCGATCTGTGAAACTGTCGCCACTTTCGAAGGCTGCGTGGGGGGCCCAGCGGAGTGACGCCCTACGGGGATACAGATTAGACCTCGCCATCCCTGGGGGGCTGCGATCTGTGAAACTGTCGCCACTTTCGAAGGCTGCTGGGGGGCCAGCGGAGTGACGTCCTACGGGGACTCAGATTAGACCTCGCCAGCGCTGGGGGGCTACGATCTGTGAAACTGTCGCCACTTTCGAGGGCTGCTGTGGGGCCCATGAAACTGTCGCCACTTTCGAGACCTGCTGCGGGGTCCAGCATAGTGACGTCCTACGCGGACGCAGATTGGACCCGTCATTCTACTACGATTATCCCGCATCTGCGATCGACTGTATGTGTGCGAGGAACTAGACATGGAGTGGTCTGGCACTGACTGACGTCAAATCGTTGTGTGCCAGTGTCTCCTGGGGTGTTGCCTGATGTGGATGCAGCTCGTCGGCGCTGCGACTCGAGCTGGCGGTCGTCCTTCGGACCCGCAGAAACATCTGCTGAGCTCGATGAGCTAGGGGAACTACAGGAAAGAAGTGCAGGAAACGGAGGCCGGTCATGCACTCGCCGATACCTCGTTGCTCTGTCATCGTCTTTGCTGTTGCATGATCCTTATCTGGCCTGCCGGCGCCGCGGCTCGAGCTGGCGGTCGCCCTTCGGGCCCGCGGGAACATCTTCTGAGACAAGTGGACGCCGCCGCCTTACTTGCAGGCAGCGCATTGCATTCGCGGACAGCAGCATGGCAGACCGCAGTGAGATCCTCAGTCGCGTGGTGTTGCCAAGCCTGGTGGAGACGCGCGTGATCGACCTGAAGTCCCAATCGCGCGTGCACTGTACCTGCGTGGCGTTCAGGCACGCGCGTGATGCTGCTCGCTCCGCGTTCAACCAGTACGTCGCCAGTGCAACTTTGGACGATGGACAACCGATTGATGATGCGCGACCCCGGCCTTGAGTTTCTTTCCCGCGGGCCGCCCGCAGACCTGGCGGCGCGCCTGCGAGCGTTCAGCTCCCGCGCTGAAATGTGCGGGAAGGAGGCGGAGAAGCTAGCGGGCGAGCTACGCCTCGCTCGTTCCTTGCACTCTAAACTAGTTTTATCATGTGGAACTCTGCGACGACATGGCGCAGGCAGCGCTGCGGGTTTAGCTCGCACTTGAAAAACGCGGCAGTCTTCTGTCTCCTCCCGCCACTTTCATCGTCGTCCTATTCCCCGCCTCGCCTTCTCCATGCATGCTGCTGCTTCCGCGATGGCCTTTCGCCCCCCCCCGCCCTCCATTCCATCCCTCTCCTACCCCTCGTTCCCGTACCCGTTCTTCTTCGATCCTGGGGCCTCAAGCCTCGTTCTTTCGATCATCGTCTTGTGAATCGTGCAACGCATGCGCATCCCATGTAGCTAGCACAGCAAATCGCCGCGTCTACACTGTCGCTGTTCCTGCTAATGTTGGCATATTCCTCTTGCCATTTGATGCACGTGGGTTGGGTACGTCGCAGGGTAATTTTTACCTAACATCGAAGACTGGTAGGTTTCTAGTGGTCTAAAAAGAGAGCAGCACATTACTCCACAGGGGGGTCTGGGCAGCCGTTGGGGAGCCGTTGGGGTTTTCCGGGGGGGATCGTTTTTTGCATACAGTCACACACTTCGTGCTTTTCGATTTCCCAGAACTCCATTCCCGGGCCACATTCTGAATGCCCGGAGCCAACTGTACGCCACTTCGTGCTCTTCGACTTCCCAGAACTCCATTCCCGGGCCACATTTTGGATGCCCGGAGCCAACTGTAGGCCACTTCGTGCTCTTCGACTTCCCAGAACTCCATTCCCGGGCCACATTTTGGATGCCCGGAGCCAACTGTAGGCCACTTCGTGTTCTTCGACTTCCCAGAACTCAATTCCCGGGCCACATTCTGGATGCCCGGAGCCAGCTGTACGCCACCAAGAACTCCATTCCCGGGCTATATTCTTGACAGCTGTCTTTGGTTCAGGACGTGCCTCCGACATTCCTCCTGTTGTTCCTCCCCGCTCCTTCCTGCTCATCATGTCTCGACCCCTGTTCATTGCAACAAAAAACCCTGTCGCAGCCTTCATCATCATCATCATCATCACCACCATCATCACCGTCATCATCATCATCATCATCGTCATCATCATCATTATCATCACCATCATCATCAGCAGCATCATTCTCATCACCATCATTATCACAACCACCACCATCACCTCAACCACCATCACCACCACCACCATCATCACCATCAGCAACAGCATCATCATAATCATCATCATCATCATCAAAATCATCATCATCGCCATCATCATTTGGGTTGTTCTGGGGCGATTCTGGAAACTGCTTGGGCCGTCATTACCTAACATCGAAGACTGATCGGTTTCTAATGGGCTAAAAAGAGAGCAGCACATTATTCCACAGGGGGGTCTGGGCAGCCGTTGGGGAGCCGTTGGGGATTTCCGGGGGGGATCCGCGGAACCTCGTTTTTCGCAAACAGTCACACACTTCGTGCTCTTCGACCTCCCAGAACTCCACTCCCGGGCCACATTCTGAATGCCCGGAGCCAACTGTACGCCACCCAGAACTCCATTCCCGGGCCACATTCTTGACAGCCGTCTTTGGTTCAGGACGTGCCTCCCGCATTGCAATTTTTCCGACGGAACCGGCCGTTCCTCCGCGGTCTACATTGTCTTGACAGCCGTCTTTGGTTCAGGACGTGCCTCCCACATTGCAATCTTTCCGACGGAACCGGCCGTTCCTCCGCGGTCTACATTGCATGGCCCTCCCCTGGCCGCGAGGCCGGTCCGCACCGTTACTACGGGGGCTAACTTCCCCTACTACCATTCTACTATCCAAGACATCCGCCGTACTTCAGTGTTACTACTACTGCCATCCACCCACTCCAATTATACTTCACTTCGCTGTTACCACTACACCCACTACTACTACTACTACACTTCACTCGCTCACTCCCGCCAACTACAACTACTACTTCAGTGTTACCACTGTTTCATCTCTCCTACTCTTATTGCTACTACTACTGTGACTGTTACTGCTGCTGCATGCCTCCAGCTATGCTTCTACATATCGATGTTAGGTTGCTTTGCCGGGATAATTGGGTTGTTTTGGGGCGATTCTAGAAGCTGCTTGGGCCGTCATGGATTTTTGAGAGTCGACTCAAGCGAGAACGCTAAGATACTGCAGGAACCATAAGGAAATCAATGATTTCGGCCTCTGGAGGCGGAGTTGTGGGCGTTCTTGGGGCCCTCTTGGGCCGTCCTTGGGGCGTTTGGGGCCTTCTTGGGGCCGTCTTGGGGGCCTCATAGGCCTCCGTTGGGAATATATTTGGCCGTCTTGGGCCATCTGGAGGCCCTATTGGAGCCTCAGGAGGCCCAAGAGGCAGAATTTGTTGATTTTTCGTAGGTTTTTGTAAGTTTTTAGGGCACCCGAAGGGGGCGATCAGTTTGGTACGGCGCTGTGGCGCGGCTCCCAGGGGGGGTCAGAAGGGGAGACATGATAACGTATTACAATACAATATGTTGCAAGTATGGAATGTTTGGATACATTGGACACGTTGCATTAAGGCGTTCGCCGAAAAACGCTGCCGCTCAGCACGTCACCTCCGGACGTGGATTCCTCTCGCTTCGCGGGGTGCACGTCCGGAGCACGTGCAGTCACGTCGTCGCGGAACCTCTTGGGAGCCTCTTGGGGGCCTCCTGGAGGCCTCCTGGGAGCTTCCTTGGGCCTCTTGGGGACTTCTTTGGGGCCTCTCCCCCCTCCCTCCTTTTCATACTCCCTCCCCATATTTCCTTCCAGCGCCAGCTCTAATCATGGGCGCCGTTGTGACCAACGTCCACCTGGCTGGCGCTGCGCCGCATTTCGCCCAGGTTGGAAAAATGGCATTGCACTCCAGTCGCTGTGTGGCCTTCGGGGGGCTTCTTTGGAGCCTTTGAGAGGCTTTTTGAGGACATTTTGGAGGCCTCTTGGGAGCTTTTTGGGGCCCCTTGGGGGCCTCTTGGGGGCGTCATTGGCCGCATTGGGGCGCTTTTGCGCCGTTTCGCCCCTTCGGGGGCAGTCTTGGGGCCTCTTGCGGCCGCCTTGGGGCCGTCTTGGGGTTTTCTTGGGCCGTCAAAGGGGCCTTTTTTGGACCGTCTTGGGGGCCTCTTTGGGCCGTCTTGGGGTTCTGTTGGGCCGTATTGGGGCCCTCTTGGGGCTTCTTGGGTTGTTCTGGAGCGATTTGGGAAGCTGCTTGGGCCGCAAATGCGAGAACGCTAAAATATTACCAAACCAAAGGAAAATCAATGATTTTGGCTTCTGGAGGCGCAGTTGTGGGCGCTCTTGGGGCCCTCTTGTGCCGTCATTGGGGCTTTTTGGGCCCTCTTGGGGCCGTCTTGGACCGTCTGGGGCCGTCTTGGCCCGCACAGAGCCCATCTTGAGCCGTCTTGGCGCGCACTTGGCCCCCCAAGAGGCCAAGAAGTCGACATCGCTGATTTTCTATAGGTTTTGGTGAGTTTTTTGCGCCCCGGGAGGGGGGGGGGGCACTTTGGTCCGTTCCTGTGGCGCAGCCCCCAGGGGGGGTTAGGGGGGAGACATAATAATGTAACACAATGCAATATGTGGCAATTCTGCAATCATTGGATACATTGGGTACGTTGCATTATGGCCTCCGCAGAAAACGCTGCCGCTCAGCACGTCGCCTCCGGAAGTGGATTCCTCTCGCTTCGCGGGGTGCGCGTCCGGAGCACGTACAGTCACGTCGTCGCGGAGCCTCTTGGGAGCCTCTTGGGGGCCTCCTGGAGGCCTCCTGGGGGCTTCCTTGGGCCTCTTGGGGACTTTTTTGGGGCCTCTCCCCCCTCCCTCCTTTTCATACTCCCTCCCCATATTTCCTTCCAGCGCCAGCTCTAATCATGGGCGCCGCTGTGACCAACTTCCACCTGGCTGGCTTTGCGCCGCAGTTCGCCCAGGTTGGAAAAATGGCATTGCACTCCAGTCGCTGTGTGGCCTTTGGGGGGCTTCTTTGGAGCCTTTGGGGGGCTTCTTGAAGACCTCTTGGAGGCCTCTTGGGTTTTTTTCTTGGCCCCTTGGGGGCCTCTTGGGGGCCTCTTGGGGCCTCTTGGGGGCGTCTTTGGCCGTATTGGAGCGCTTTTGCGCCGTTTCGCCCCTTCGGAGGCAGTCTTGGGGCCTCTCGCGGCCGCCTTGGGGCCGTCTTGGGGTCCTCGTGGGCCGTCAAAGGGGCCTCTTGGACCGTCTTGGGGGCCTTTATTGGGCCGTCTTGGGGTTCTGTTGGGCCGTATTGGGGCCCTCTTGGGAGCTTCTTGTGTTGTTTTGGAACGATTTGGGGAACCGCTTGGGCCGCGAAGACGAGAACGCTAAAGTATTATCAAACCAAAGAGAAATCAATGATTTTGGCTTCTGGAGGCGCAGTTGTGGGCGCTCTTGGGGCCCTCTTGGGCTGTCATTGGGTTTTTTGGGGGCCCTCTTGGGGCCGTCTTGGACCGTTTCGGGGCCGTCTTGGCCCGCACAGAGCCCATCTTGAGCCGTCTTGGCGCCCACTTGGCCCCCCAAGAGGCCCAAGGAGTCGTCGACATCGTTGATTTTCCATTGGTTTCTGGAGGTTTTTGAGCCCCGGGAGGGGGGGGGGCCACTTTGGTCCGTTCCTGTGGCGCAGCCCCCAGGGGGGGTTAGGGGGGAAACATAATGATGTAACACAATGCAATATGTGGCAATTCTGCAATCATTGGATACATTGGGTACGTTGCATTATGGCCTCCGCAGAAAACGCTGCCGCTCAGCACGTCACCTCCGGACGTGGATTCCTCTCGCTTCGCGGGGTGCACGTCCGGAGCGCGTACAGTCACGTCGTCGCGGAGCCTCTTGGGAGCCTCTTGGGGGCCTCCTGGAGGCCTCCTGGGAGCTTCCTTGGGCCTCTTGGGGGCTTCTTTGGGGCGTCTCCCCTCCCTCCTTTTCATACTCCCTCCCCATATTTCCTTCCAGCGCCGGCTCTAATCATGGGCGCCGCTGCGACCAACGTCCACCTGGCTGGCGCTGCGCCGCAGTTCGCCCAGGTTGGAAAAATGGCATTGCACTCCAGTCGCTGTGTGGCCTTTGGGGGGCTTCTTTGGAGCCTTTGGGAGGTTTCTTGAAGACCTCTTGGAGGCCTCTTGGGAGCTTTTCGGGGCCCCTTGGAGGCCGCTTGGGGGCCTCTTGGGGACTCTTGGGGGCGTCATTGGCCGCATTGGGGCGCTTTTGCGCCGTTTCGCCCCTTCGGAGGCCGTCTTGGGGGCCTCTCGCGGCCGCCTTGGGGCCGTTTTGGGGTCCTCGTGGGCCGTCAAAGGGGCCTCTTGGACCGTCTTGGGGGCCTTTATTGGGCCGTTTTGGGGTTCTGTTGGGCCGTACTGGGGCCCTGTTGGGGGCTTCTTGGGTTGTTCTGGAGCGATTCGGGAAGTTGCTTGGGCCGCCAAGGCGAGAACGCTAAAAGATTACCAAACCATTTGGAAATCAATGATTTTGGCTTCTGGAGGCGCAATTGTGGGCGCTCTTGGGGCCCTCTTGGGCTGTCATTGGGTTTTTTGGGGGCCCTCTTGGGGCCGTCTTGGACCGTTTCGGGGCCGTCTTGAGCCGTCTTGGCGCCCTCTTGGCCCTCCAAAAAGCCGACGAGGTCCAAATCACAGATTCTCTATAGGTTTTGGTAGGTTTTCGAGCCCCAGGAGGGGGGGGGCACTTTGGTCCGTTCCTGTGGCGCAGCTCCCAGGGGGGGTAGGGGGGAGACATAATAATGTAACACAATACAGCATGTGGGAATTATGCAAACATCGGACACATTGGATCCTCTGCGTTACAGCATCCGCGGAAAACGCTGCCGCTCAGCACGTCAATTCTGGACGTGGATTCTTGGGCTTACGCCACACCGCCGACCCCTTGGGGAACTTGCGGTTGATGCGTGTTGCTCCTGAGGGCCTCTTGTGCGCCGTTTGGGGGTTTCTTGGTGTTCTCTGGGGGTTTCATGAGGGCCTCTTGAGGTCCTTTTCGGTGCCTCTTGGGCTGACATTTTCAGTATTCGCCGTGTACGCATGGGGAAACGAGCGAGAACCCCCGTATACAGACGGCGGGCATCTGTCAACACACCCGAAGAACGATTATCGAATGGCTGTCGGTACATCCCGCGACCGTGCCTGGGCCGCAGGTCTGAGGCCACTCGGATGGCTAATGGGGTCTCGTGGGAGGCGTCCCGGGGGCGTCTTGGAGACATTTTTTGGACCTCTTGGGGGCCTCCTGGGGGCCTCTTGGGACCTTTCTGCTGCCATCTTGGGGTTCCCTGGGCGTCTGTTGGGGGCTTCTTGGGGTAGCCCGGAGGCGTCTTGGGGTGGAAGACTCGAAATGTCCGTTCGGGTTCCCCCTCTGGGTCCCGTCTTGGCGCTGTCCTGGGGCCCCTCTGGGCCGTCTTGGTGGCTTCTTGGGCCGTCTTGGGGCCTTCTTGGGTAGTCTTGGAGCCCTCTTGGGGGACTCTTGGCCCGTCTTGGGGCGATCTTGAAGGCCTCTTCGGCCTTCTGGGACGTTGTGAACGCCCAAGAGGCGAATGTGCTTCAAATGCACGTGTTCCACGTTTGCTTCTGGAGGCCCTCTTGGGACGCCTCTTGGGAGCTTCTTGGGGCGTCTTGGGGGCCTCTTGGGCCGTCTGGAGGCTAGCGTGGGCGCTTTGGATCAATGTGTCAGCAACTCGTGGCCCTCGTGGACCGCCCCAAGGGCCTCTTCGGGCCCTCGTGGCCCAGTTTGGGGCCCTCTGCCCCCGAAGACGCGTTCAGGTGGTCCCCTGGGGGAACCCCCCCTCCAATTCGACTGGACCGGGCTCCTGGGGCAGGGGTTTGGGGAGGGGGAAGCATATCACACGCCGATGAACCCCAAGGGGTAGTCGGCGGATTCCGCTTTCAGAAGCAGCATTGCCATCGTCGTCATCGTCATCACCATCATCCATCACAAAACATCATCGCCCTCGCCGTTTCGCCATCATCAATCATCGCCATCGGTGGCGCATCTTCATTGCCACTATCACACGCCACCATCCTCATCCTCATCATCACCACCATTACCATCATCAGCAGCATCATCACCACCACCATTACCATCGTCATCATCATCGTCAGCATCATCATCATCAGTATCACCATTATCACCATCACCATCATCATCACCACTCATCATCAGCACCAGCATCATCACCGTATCGTGATCGTCGTCATCGTCGTTGTAATTTCCGTCGTTTTGCCATCACCAGGATCACCATCATATATCAACGTCAGCATCGTCGCAGCCGTCCCTCGTCCTCATCCGCCGCCTCCTCGTCATCCTAGTCCGTCCTGCACCGTCATCATCATCTTTCTTCATAAGCCTCGTCATCATCCTCGTCGTCGCCGTCATCGGTCGTCATTGCGATCGTCACCATCACCGTCATCACCATCATCATCACCATTCATCGCCATCGTTCACCATCTGGCATTCATCACTCAGCCGTTGTTATTTATCGCAATTCCCATTATCACTCATCATCGTCATCAACAGCCTCATCACCATCATGATCATTAGCATCATCATCAGCATCATCACCATCGTCATCATCATCACCGTCACCGTTCTAATCATCAGCATCATCACCATCAGCAACACCATCATCACCACCACCATCAACATCACCACCATCATCATCATCATCACCACCATCATCACCAGCATCATCATCATCGTCGTCATCAGCATCATCATCATCATCACCATCGTCGTCATCAGCATCATCAGCATCATCATCATCAGCAGCAGCAGCATTATCATCATCAGCAGCAATATCATCAGCAGCAGCAGCATCATCATCATCATCATCATCCGTCCGCCCGTCTGGCCCCAGTGCCCACCTGCAGCGAAGGTCCCGTCAGCGCTTCCCCCTTGTCTTCTCGGCGGGGATCCGCGAAAAATGCAGCTGGGGCGCATGGTGCTCTGCGCCCTGTGCGTGGCTGGCCACTGCAGCGCCGCCAGGCACAAGGCTGGAGCGGCCAGACGTGGGGCCCCCAAGGCGGCCGCCGCCGCGAGGCCCGCCGCGAGCGCGTCCAAGGAGAAGGCGGCCCAGAGCGCGCTCCCGCAGCTGCAGGCCATCATGGCCCGCGCACAGTCCAGCCTGGCGCTCGCGGAGAGGCACCACGAGAAGGCGGTGCAGAGGGCGCGCTCGAGCGTGGGCGACCTGTTCCAGGAGCAGGCCAGGGGAGGAGCGGGAGGCCGAGGAGGGCGAAGGACGACGAGCACGAGGAACAGGAGGCGGAGGAGGAGGAGGAGGAGGAACGAGGAGGGCGAAGGACGACGAGCACGAGGAACAGGAGGCGGAGGAGGAGGAGGAGGAGGAACAGGAGGAGGAGGAGGAGGAGGAGGAGGAGGAGGAGGAGGAGGAGGAGGAGGAGGAGGAGGAGGAGGAGGAGGAGGAGGAGGAGGAGGAGGAGGGGGCACACCCAGGCGTCGACTCGGCACTTCTGGGCCGAGTGCCCGCGTTTTGCTGGATGTCGGCTCGAACTCGTGGAGAATCTGCGGGTCGCGCCGGCCTGGTGGGGGGCCCAGCCCCGCGTCACGGCGAAAACGGGGTGGATCACTAAGGCTGCCGGGGGCTCGATTCAGCGTCGGGCTCAGCTGCAGGTGATGGCGTGCCGCCTCGGCATCGCCATCATGCAGGCGCTCGCTGGCCTCGGCGGGTGGGCCTTCGGGGACGCGGTCTCCCCGCCTGGGGCCCACCTGGGTCCTCCCCCCCTTCCCTCCCCTTTCCCTCGGGCGGGCGGCGGCCTGGCGGGCGGCGGGACGGACTTCGACGACGCTGACGACCTCCCTCCCCCTCCTGGTGGCGGTGGTAGTCCCCTGGGCGCTGACAGCCTTCCTAATTAGCTCCGCTTCAGTCCTGTTGTCCACCGGCCCTTTTCCCGCATCGCGCCCGGGTTTTCTGCGGCCCGGGGGTTTCCCGAGGTTTGAACAGCGCTACGCGCGGTTTCAAACAGTTGCCAGGGCCATGGCGCCCTGCTGCTTTCATTTCTCAGGAGGAGGAGAAGGAGGAGGAGGAGGAGGAGGAGGAGGAGGAGGAGGAGGAGGAGGCGGAGGA
>CAUYUJ010016194.1:612031-667031 GCA_963575745.1 Prorocentrum cordatum | reverse complement strand
CGTTCGACACGCGCCTCCGCGCGGCCTGGTCGCGAGCGCAGCGCGCGCATGGCACTTGCGCCCTGCGACGCGATGGTCCCGCAAGTTGCCGTGATGTTTTGCGAGCGCGTGCATTTGGAAATTTGGATTGCCACTTTGCCCCAGTTTAGCAGTGTCTCTTACTTCGCACCCGCGACGCATCGATCCCTCATCGCATTAGTCGACCCCCCGTCGTTTCCAGCCAAAGCTCGAAGTCAACCGCGGGCGCGCGCGTTCACTGGGTTTGAACCGTGACTGTAACACGCGCGAGCTACACCAGATGGGCGTTCATTTTATAGGCGGCGTCGAAGCGCACCTGGACCACGCCTGAAGCATTCACGCCTGGATCATTGCTGAGTCGCGTTTCACCTACACGTGGCTGGGCTGCCATTATTACTTGAACTCCAGGCCGCACGTGTGCCGCACTTGCAAAGCGTTTGGGACGCACCAGAACCACTTGAAATACGCTTGCGCAACATGTGCAATACGCGACTTTAGCACAAGATGCACCGATTCACGCCTGAACCGCCCCTGAACATCACTTGAACTTCACCTGAACCTCGTCTGAACCACGCCTGGAAAAATGGCTTAACGACACCTGAAACAGATGCCAGAGACTCGACTTGCGTTTCGCTTGCTTGAGTCGCGCCCACGCCAGGGCTGAACGGCGCCTTAGCACGCCTAAACCAAGTCGGAACCACACCTGAGCCACGCCTGAAACATGGTTGACCAGCGCCTGAAACGGATGCCTGAGTTCTTACTTCTCGTTCTCTTGAGTCGCGCCCGCGCCACGGCTGAGGCGCGGCTGAGCCACGCCTGAACCACGTCTGAAAAACCTCCGAACCACGCGTGAATCATGGCTGAACCACGCCTGAAACGGATGCCAGAGTTCCTGCTTGCATTTCGCTTGTTTGGGCCGGTCCCGCACCACGGCTGAAACGCGCCTGAACCACGCGTGAGCCACGCCTGAACTGCCCCCGAACCTTGGCTGAACTGCGGACGAAACGGATGCCAGAAATCCCGCGGCCATTTTGTTTGCTCGAGTCACGCCCGTGCCGCGGCAGACAGGCGTCAGAACGCCACCTGGACCACGCGCGAACCTCACCTGAACCACGCCTGGGGCATTACTGAGCCACGCCTGAGATGGATGACAGAGCTCCGAGCTGCTTATCGTTTGCATGAGTCGCGCCCTCGCTACTTTCCTGTTGCTTTCCCCTCCTCGCACTCTCTTCCTTCCGTTCTTTGTTTCCTGGTCCCGGGAAGCCGCGTGGCCCGAGGCCAGAGTGAGATCGAAATTGCGATCGATAGACAGAGAAAGAGAGAGATGCTACATCGCGACGCAGCATTGTCATCACGCGTCGTCGCCAACTCGAGTGCGAATCACTACTGTCGTCATCACAACCATCGCGGTTGCCATCAGTTGGCTCTTTCCCCCTCCCAACCTCCCTACCACCCGAAGGGTGGTCGTATATTTATGACCCGCTCGGATTATCAATATCTCACACGTCTTCTTCGCAATTCACTCACAGACGAGGCTTTAGCTCGAGACTTCCTCCAGATTAAGGCCTCAGGAGCCCAAACATGACGACAGTGACAGGATTTGGTTGTTCCGCTCCGATTACTAACATGAAGCTGGAGCCCCATGGGGAGGGAACTCCTGCTCAAGGCTTCTGCGCAATTCACTCACAGAGGAGGCTGCTGCTCAAGACTACCCCAAGATTCAGGCCGAAGGAATGTGTGTGAGGGCGTTGGTGCATGAGGGTGTGTGTGTGTGTGTGTGGGTGGTGGTGCTGGTGCTGGTGCTGGTGCTGGTACTGGTACTGGTGCTGGTGCTGGTGCTGGTGCTGGTGATCTTGATGGTGATGAGCTTACCTGTGTGATTGTCATGATTCTGCTGATGTAGTGGTGGTGTTGACGTTCATGGTCATGCTGATGATGACGACCATGAATATGACGATAATGATGATGATGATGATGATGACGATGCTGCTGCTGCTGCTGCTGATGATGATGATGATGGTGGTGACGATGACGGTGATAGTGATGCTGATGGTGGTGATGATGATGACCATCATGGTTTTGCTGATGACGATGACGATGACAATGATGATGATGCTGCTGATGATGATGCTGGTGATGATGCTGAGGATGATGGTTGAGGATGATGGTGATGATGATACTTATGAGGGTGTTGATGGTGGTGATATGACGTTCATGGTGGTGACGGTGTGAGTATGATTATGATAATGATGAGTATGATAAGAATAATGATGATGATTATCATTGATTATCATGATCATGATGATGATGGTGATGGTGATGATGATGATGATGATGATGATGATGATGATCGGATGATGACGATGACGATGACGATGACGATGATGATGATGATGATGATGATGATGATGGTGATGGTGATGGTGATGGTGATAGTGATGGTGATGGTGATAGTGATGATGAGGGTGGTGGTGATGATGATGATGTTGTTGAGGAAAAGGGGTATGATGGCGGCGTGTATGGTGACGGTGATGATGATGATGATGATGATGATGATGATGATGATGATGATGATGATGATGATGATGATGATGATGATGATGATGATGATGAAGGAGGATGAGAACAGTAATCACACGTAGTATGACGGGACCATAATTTCATAGACGGAGCTTCGCGGATTTCTTAGATATGCGCTGGGCCCCCCTGGCGACACCTCCGATGTCGCCTCCGGCGCACGCCACGCGCTAGGGAGGGGGTCCAGCGCTGATCCAGGAAATCAACGGGCACCTCCGAAAGTTCATGTTTATGCCCTCCTTGTTCCTGCAGAGGAGCGCGCGAGGGCCAGCGCGAAGGCGGACGCGGCCCTCCAGGAGCTGCGCCACCTCGAGCGCCAGAAAGGTCGTCAGGTGGAGGAGGCCAAGAGGCACGCCCTTGAGCCGCTCGACGACGCGTCGCAGAAGCTGAGCCGCCGCGTGGGCGACCTTTCGTCCTTCGCGGACGAAGCCAGGGCCAGCCTCGAGTGGGCCTCGAGGAAGGGCGGGGTTGGCGGGTCGATGATGCAGAAGCTCAACCTAACCAGGGACGCCAAGGGCGTGATGGAGGCAGCCTCGAGGGGGGGGGGGGCGGATGGGGGGCCGGGGTGCGGGATGAGGAGCGGTGGCTCCCAAGGAGGCGCTTGCCTGTTGGGACTGCGCTTTGCGGTGTTGCCCGAAATTGTGTGTTCGCGTTTTTGTTTGTTTCCGCAGCAGGCGGCGTAAAGCAGTCGCACTGGGCTCACAAGCGGTCCCCCGAGCTCCCCGAGGCCACGCGCCCCCACCGGCGCTCCGCTTCGGGGCCGCACCCGAGAGGTCCTGGAGGCAGCGCGCAACATCACGGCTCAGAGGATCAAGACTGCCGACGCGGTCTTCGCTTCCGCGCTCGCCAACGCCACCAACATTACCAAGTCGAGCGCCGACAAGATCGAGAAGGGCCTCATCGAGGCGGAGAAGGAGGAGATCAAGAGGGTGCGCCGGTAGGCAGCTTGAGGCGTCCTCGGCTTCTCCCTTCTGTTGCGCCCTCGCTGCTCCTTCCTCCCCCCCCCTCCCTCACTGCGGCCTTCGCTGTCTGGGAGCCGGCATGGTGCCGTGTGCACGTGGGAACAAGCATAAAGGCCTGATGCCGGCGGCTTTCAGAGCCCCGAATCATCAGGGGTAGCTCGGGTCAGGGCTAACTCGGGTTGGTTATCCGGGAATCCGAACCCGAGTTACCCCGGCCCGAGCTACCCCGGATAGCTCGGGCGTCCAGAGCCCCAGATCATCAGGGGTAACTCGGGTCAGGGCTAACTCGGGTTCGTTTTCCGGGAATCCGAACCCGAGTTACCCATGGGCTGCAGGGCCCGAGCTACTCCGGATAGCTCGGGCGCCCAAGGCTTTTGCGGGGGCGGGGGCACGCAGAGCACGGGGCCTCTCGGGCCTTCCTGCTGCTCTAGAGCAGCCGTCGCCACCCCCACCAGGGAAGCCTCGACCCCGCCGGCCGACCTCCCCCCCCCCTGCCGTGGGAAGTGGCGCCGTCCCCCTCAGGTTCCGCGGCTCCGATCCCGACCTGGATGGGGATGCGCCGGGGGAGTCGGCCTGCAGATTCCCAGTTGGGTTGGGGCTGGCTCTGACGGTTATGAGCTCCGGGGCGAGGAAGAGGAGGAGGAGGAGGAGGAGGACGAGGAGGAGGAGGGGGGGCAGATCTGGCCGAAGAAGGCGCGCTCCCCACCCCGAGCGCACCTCCCCGCAGCTCGCGCACGGTGGAGACGGGCCGAGTACTTCTGCCTGCGCCCGTGCGTGAGGCACCTGCTGCGAGACATACGCCCTGCTGTGGAGCGCGGGACCACGGTAGGGGGCCACATGCGAACCCTACCCCTGGGAATCGGGCTATCGTCAGTTTTGAGCAAAATCGAGGCCCGTGGGGGGGCAGCGCTCGAGACCCCCACGGGCGCCTCTAAGCATCTGGGCGCTCACCGCGGCGGCAAATTGCGACTGACCCCATCAGCAATCCAAAGAGGCCAAGTGACAACGTGCCGCGAGCTCCCGATTCGGATTTCGAAACACAGATGCACAACAAGATGCATCACGAGGACCCAAGAAACCTCCAAGAGCCCAAGGGCCTAAGGGCCCTCACCCTTGTCCCCATGCCCCGAAGAGCCTTCCAGGAGGCTCAACAGGGCCCAATACAACAACTCAGGCCCCCATGAGATTCCCGAACCAAGATCGGTGGCGGGTTGTTCCGAAGGCCATTAGATATGCAACGCATGCGTAGCCTAGCCCTCATCCTCCTTCTCCTGCTCATCCTAGTCGTACTCCTGATCATCCGTCGCTGTTTTCCCTCGCACCTACTATCCACCTCTGCTCCCCTGTCCTCTTGCGCTGCTCCTTTCCTGGATCGAGAGGGCCGACGCTCGGCCACGGGTTGTTCTGGCTCGCCAGCGGGCGGTCCCTGCCCGAGGCGCCCGCGCATCCCCGCGCAGGCACCGGGCCCAGAGGCAGGCCGCCAGGCAGGCCGCCAGGCAGGCCCCCAGGAGGCGTCCTCGCAGCCCTCACGCGAGGATGTGCCTCATGGCCTATGGGGCGGTGGGGGGGAAGGTGCGGAGGCCAGATCGATTATCCTCAGGGCGTGTGTTAGCCCAAACGTGTGTCTACCCCGTTCGGCTCCGCCGATATTTAACCGCCCGCATCGTGTTGGAGTGCCTCAGTGGACAAACACACGTCGGTGCTAACGCACGTTCTGAGGATCATCGATCAGAAGAGGAACAGATACCGATGCCGCTACTTGTCCCTCGTGGTTTCGGCTGGATTCGCTTCGAAATCTCATCAGAACGCACCACTGGAAAGGTCCGCGGAGTTGCGGCATCGGCATCTGCTTTTCGGTTCCCCCAGGAGGCGGAGGGAAGGAGGGAGGCTGGAGGCAGGAACGAAGAGCGGGGAGAGATGCAGGATAGAAACAGGGAGGATGGGGGAAGGGCGTGGCGAGGTGGAGGGCTGAAGGAGGAGGGGAAGGGACGACGGAGGCATCGAGTGGATGAAGGAGGAGGATGGGCGGAGGGCTGGAGGCATAGAGTGGATGGAGGGGAGGAGGATGAGGATGAACGGAGGGCTTCCATCCCCTCTTCCTTCTCTCTCCATCCTGGTGTCTCCTCCCTCCCTCCCTCCCTCCTCCTCCACCTCCTCCTCCTCCTCCTCCTCCTCCTCCTCCTCCTCTTTCCACTCATCCCTCATCCTTCTTCTCACCCTCATCCTTCTCCTCACTCCCTCCCTCCCTCCCCTCGTCCTTCCACGATACTTTCTCCCGTTGCATTTGACATTGGTTGGCCCACCTTGCCAAGCGCCTTGCGGGCCTTCTCGTCCTCCTGGACCACGGCCTTGAACTCCCACGGGAACTTTGGCCTGGTCAGGGGCTCCAGCTCGAGCGGGGCGAACTCCCCGTCGGTGCCCGCAGCCGCCGCCGGGACCCCCTCCTCGCTCTTCCGCTGCTGAATCGCCAAGAGCTCCGCCCTCGGCCTGATCATCAAGAAGCTGCGGTCCAGCATCACGGCGCCGCCGTCCACCCCAGGCACGTCCTTGATCACCTGCGTGTACGTGCCCACCTTCATGGTCATGGTGTCCTCCTCATGCGCCTTGTCCGCCACGACTGGCACGCTCCAGGCGGGGACGCTGATGGTGCTGCGGGGGTCCTTGAAGTTAACGTTCGGCACGATGAAGATGTTGAGCTCCTGCTGCTCAATGTGCACGCGGCCTGCTGCGACGCGCGCTCCATCTCCAACGAAGGCGCCAGGGTATATCACCACCCTGCCTGCGAAATGAAGCTTGAGCTTCTCCTCCATGGACCCGCATGCATCACGCGTCCTGTCGAAGTAGAGCTTCACTCCGCCACCGGGCCTACCAGCTGACATCTGGGAGGACGGGCACACCAGGAAGTCAAGGCCCACATCGAGGAGAGAGATCGGCTTCGCGTGCTGCTCCTTCTCATCGTTCTCGTCGTTCTCGTCCTCGACGACCACCTCCACCTTCTCGGCCGCGGTCTCCACCGCGGCGTCCTCATCCCTCGCTGCAATCACCGCAGGCTCGGTCTTCCCTGCGACCCTCGTCTTGGGCTTCTTCGGCGTCGGCGGCACCGCGGCGGCATCGTCACCGCCGTTGGAGCCGCCCACTGGTTTGGCAATGGCAGGCCCGCAACCGAACAGCCACTCCTCCATGATGGCATGCGTCAGGTAGCGGCTCGCCTCGTCGCACTTCCACAGGCGGCGCGACATGTCACAAGCCCCCATACCCTTGAAGAGGATGAAGTATTCCTTGCCGTTGATCTCTACCTGAGTGCACTGTTCCAAGGCCACAACCACTGTGTTCTGAGGCTGCGCGGACGTCGTCTCGGCCGTCTCGGCGCCAGCATTGTCGGCATTGTCACCGCGCGGGCTGGACTCAGCATCTGGAGCGGTCAGGGGCAGGGCCACGGCAGAGGCTTTCCTCCGAAGCGCGTCGGCGCCTTCCTCGAAACCCAGGCAGAATAAGCTTTTCCATGTTTGCAGCGCCGCAAGCTCTTGGGCATCCATCCGTCGGAGCCGCTCCTGAAGCAATAACTGCATAACCATTGACTTGACCAAGGTATCAACACCTTCGGGCACTGCGCCAGGGAACTCAACCTGCAGTGCCTTCACGATGTCGGCCTTCTTCATGCACTCGATCTTGGACTTGACCTGCGCTTCGCGGCTCCTTTGGGCGGTGGCGAAATCACTGCCTCTCGACCTCCAATCGTCCTTGTCGTCCCCCTCCATATTCCTGCTCCCTCCTCTCCCTCCTCCGCATCATCATCTTCTCCTCCCCGGGCTCCTCCCCCTCCTTCTAATACTCCTCCTCCGCTCCCCCCCCTTGGGATTAAAACGCCACCGCGGTCCGCAACATTGCAACGACGGGCTTCTTCACCACTCGGCCCTTCAAGATTTCGGCAATCTCGAACACCCTGAGCCACAATGCCTCGCTGGAGGGGTTCCCGTTCTCTACGCTATCGTACCCGAAAATGTCGGCCTCCACGGCGGCCCCGAACCCGATCCCATTGATGATGTGCTGCTTGATGGGCTCGCTGCCGAACTGCGCGTTCTCTGCAATCAGCTTCAATGCCTTCTGAATGTAGAGGAACCTCGTGCGGTGGGTAGCCACGACGTCGGATTGGTCAGCCCAGAGCTCAGCCACCCATTGGGCCAAGGAGGCGTCGACCGACTGGAGCCGGATGGTCAGCATGGTACTCTCCTTGTCAACTTTGCGCTTCTCATCGACCCATGCATGTTTGTCCTCGGAGGGCGAAATCAAACACGACGGCCGACCCCAAAACACAAGACAACCGACCAGGGGGGGCAGAAACGAAAGCACCCCAGGACCCAACACTTTCGAAAGGTGTTTAAGCTTAGAGGCGCCATGTTTGATGACGCCCAGTCCTTGTCATCACTTATCTGATCGAGCAACGTCAGAATGTAACCAGAAATCCGATACAAGCAAGACGGCGTATGCATATCCAGAACTTTGAAAGCATCCGAGACAATAGTTCGACATGTTGCCTGCAGATCGTCTCCTGGGTACACCCTGCCCTTCGAGCGCAAGAGAGTCGAGCTGATCCTGGTCACGACAACGTGTGTCTGCTCGAGGTACGTCAGGTTCTGCAAGGGAGGGTTGTCGGTGAGGAAGTCGGCGACCAGCTTCTTAGTCCTCGTCCGACTCTTGCCGTCGCTGCCGATTGCCATGTTGAGCGAGGCCAAACATGAAGCCATATCAACATCATCTTGATGTGTCAACGCCACACCATCTTTTGCACAGTCGTTTTTATCATCACCCTCGGGTTTGGGCTTCTCCACGAGCTCGCTGTGCACGTCGTAAATGTGATCCATGATGCGAGGGCGCAACATCTTCCACAGTGCGAAGTGTTCCTCCTCAGAGTCTCTGTCGCCGAACTGGAACACAACCTTCCCCTTGTCCGACTGGAGCTTCATCCCCAAGCGAACTCCGAACCTCACTATCCGGCGGAGTTCACCAGTATTCCAATGTGAACGGTCAATTTTCCGCACTGGGTGGACAACAGCGTTCATCACGCGTCACGTCATCCAGGAACATGGTCGAGCGGACTGTTGATCCCGCTTGCGTGCAATGTGCCACGGCATCTGGCGTGACGGCGGCCTTAGCAGACCCCTTCGGCTTAGCCTTGCCTTTTGCCTTCGGGTTCGCCACCGTCGTCAGCAGACGCTTGGCAGGGCTCGCGGACAACGCATCTTTGAAGATGGAAGAGTCGGCCATCGGAGTGGTCAGCTGCACCAGGCGCTTACAATCAGAAGTCTTCTGCAATATCCAGCGCACGTCGCGGTCCGGGTGGTTCACGTAGTCCACGTCAGTAGCAATCTCTTGCGCGACATCTGCCTCCCCATCGTCATCGTCATCCTTGGGCTGGGGCTCAAAGACGGTCGGCACCGCGTACTTGAGAACCTCGAACATCGCATCGCCAAAGGCCCCGTGGTAGCTGTCCTTGGCCAGCACGTCCCCGATCTTGTCGAACACGAGGAACATGGCCTTCGGATTCATGCGACGCTCCTCGAACACCACGAACTCCCCCCACCAGTCCACCAGCCTGTCCCATATCTGCAAAGCGTCGCACCTCTTCTTGAATAAAGCTGCGCGCTTGAAATCCTCAAGCCCGTCGAACATCTCCCTGTAGTTCTCCTTGACGAATCTGTTGTACTTCGCCTCGAAGCCCTTGAAGCGGCTGCCGTTGCCATCGTCACCCTTGTTCCCGGAGCTGCCCGCATCTGCATCGTCCAGCTGCGCGTCATCGGCAGACCGTTTCTTAGCAGCATCTCGCTCATCCTTGAGGAACTTCACCCAGTGCGCTGCAATCACTGGTGTAATCTCAAGCCTCTCGACGAAGGACGTGGAAGATCCCACTGCGACCATGGAGTTGCACTGGACCTTGATCCAGATCTGCGCGTCTACTGGGATCTGGGGGTTCAACAGCACGATGCGGGGCACCTGGCAGAAAAGTTAAGCTTCCTGTCCCCCCTTCAGGACTGCCCCCCACATCCACATCCCTCTCCCCGAGGAGCCCGAGGAGGGATGGGGATGGGTGGCCATGAGGGCGAGGAGGGGTGGACGGACACGATGACCATCAGGGACGTCGGGGTCACCACCCCTGGAGGTCGAAACCAACATGTTGTTGTAATGTGCGGCCCCATGGGCCCCAGGAGGAGCCCCCTTTCCCCACCTCCCCTCTCGGCCCCCTCACCCTCCATATTCATCTTTCTCCTCGTTCCTCTGACTCTGACTCGGCGCTCATTTAACCCTTGACCTCCATCCACCTCCTCCTTCTCCCCTCATCGCCCGACGGCCGACGTGCCCGCCCGCCCCGGGGGGGGGTTCTTAATTTGCTGGCAGGGGGAACCTGGTTCGCGATCAGCAGTCGGACCTGCTCGTTGGGCTGCTTCGTGTCCTCCACGTGCTGGATCATATCATAGCACGCTTCGATGAGCGTCGCCCCCCCCAGCACGTGGAGCTGCCATTTCCGCGGGTCCAGCTGGTCTGGGACGACCATGATGTCCCCTGCGCGGTCCCCCCAGTTCACCCCCTTCGCCAGGCCGAGCTTTTTGTAATAGCGCCTGGTCGCCCTCTGCTGGCGGTTGTTGATCTTGTGCCGCACGAACACTCTGGTCCCGTCCTCGTGAAAAAATGGCTGAGTCGTTCCTGGCCACGGGAGGACGTAGTCAGCATTGAACTGCAGAGGGTGGCTCTGGCGCTTTCAGCCGACCGATGTCACGGTGGCGGCCATCTGAACATGTTTCGCTACCTGGAATTTTGGGATGCGTTTCAGTCCGAGTATCTTGATCCAAGCCCGCAGCGCGTGAACCATCACACTTGGAATGAGAAGTCGGCTTAGCCCAAGAGGGCTCCAGAGAACTGGAATGTGAAACGCCTGAATCTGAATATCTCAGGCACGACGTGGGTGGATCAAGAAACCTGGAATGCGGGAAACGCCTCAGTCCAGTACCGTGTCCTGGAATGTGAACTCAGTCCGAGCATCTTGACACATGCCCGCACTGGGTGGATCAAGATTCCTCGAATGTGAACAAGCCTCAGTCCGAGTATCTTGATCCAAGCCTCCAAGCCCGCATACTGAGAAGGCGAAACGGCTTCAAATGTTCAGACGGCCATAACCATGATATCGGCAGCGGTTGGGTTGGGCATTTGGGGGCCTCCTCTGGGCTGGGTGGCTTTCGATGGCTTCTGCTGCGTTTCAGGGCCAGGGTCATCTGCGAAATAGCTTGGCGCCTCCCAGGGGTCTCAGGGCCAGCTCAGAATCGCGAAAACAACATTCAGATGACCGCGTCCGTTTGAACGCGCGCTGGCCCTTCATGGGTCCGTCTCGGACCCGTTCCAGAGCCAACTGAAATTGATTGGAGCCTCTTGGGGTCCTCGTCAGGGCCTCGCAACCGACACCTCATGTGCTGTCTGGCATCATCCAGAGCAGCCGCGCGGGGCCGCCTCTCCTCGCTCCCGGCCCCTTTGCTTGGCTCGCACCAGAGCCCACCCCTGGGCCGCCCAATGGCGGCGCCTGCGCGCGCAGCACGGCGCCCTCCTTGCCCGGGTGGCGGTTCTCGTAGCTGGAGAAGCCGCCGTCGAAGGCGCCGGGCGACCCCAGCTGGTCAGTGGCCCCAGCCTATCGGGAGAGGAGGGGGGGGCCAACCTGGTAGTGGGCAGAAGCTTTACTTGCGCAGAAGGCCAACACAGGCCATTTAAGCAAGAAAGGAATGCAAATTCCTAATGTCGGCCCGCAAACACCAACCATATGCAGCTGTGAGTACCGCGTTGTGGTACCGCTCTCGGTGGAACCCTCTATGGGGCCACGATCCTCGTAAAGGGTGTGCCGAAATGGGCGGGGGGGCGCATGCAAACCCTGCTGCTGGGGCCTTTGGTGGAGGTGGAGCTCCCTATGGAGCCACGATCCTCGTGAAGAGTGTGCCCAAATGAGTGGGGAGACGCATGCAATCCCTGCCGCTGGGGCCTTCGTTGGAGCTCTGAGCTCCCTATGGGGCCACGATCCTCGTGGGGGGTGTGCCACAATGGGCGGGGGGACCAATGCAAACCCTGCCGCCAGGGCTTTCGGTGGAGCTACGTATGGGGCCACAATCCTCGGGAGGGGTGTGCCGACATGGGTGGGGGGGCACATGCAAACCTTGCCGCTGGGGCCTTCGGTGGAGCTCCCCGTGGGGCCACGATCCTCGCGAGGGGTGTGCCGACATGGGCGGGGGGACGCATGCAATCCCTGCCGCTGGGGCCTTCGGTGGAGCTCCCTATGGGGCCACGATCCTCGTGAGGCTCGTGAGGGGTGCGCCGACATGGTGGAAATGCGGCGAGCAGAAGCAGGAGTGGGAGAAGGGAAGAGGGGGAGGAGAGGAGGGAGGGGGCAGCGGGGGGAGGAGGAGGTGAAGCGCGTTTTTTTTGTTTTTTTTTCCAAAAAAAAACGAAGACCCAACGCCACAGCATGGTCAAGGTTGGGAAACTCTCTTGCCACCTGAAACCTTTTGAGGCCAACCACCTGGTAGTGGGCAAGAGCTGGACCAAGGGATCACGGCAGTAAGTAAAGGGTGCGATGTGGAATGTCTGCGCCTTGACGTTCGAGCTCGCGCGGAGCCCCCAAGAGGCGGGTCAGCAACCGATCAAACGTTCGCTAGCGGACGTTTGAAGACCGACCCGCCTCGAGGAAGGACAGCGCTTGCTCAAACGTCGGGCGTGTCACTTCGACATTGGAAGTCCAAAAGCGTGGCCTCCTCCACCTCAGCACCTCCACCTCCACCCCCGTCTCCCGCAGCCTTGAGGCTGGCGGTCAGCGCGGCGATCGGGTCCGACGACGTCGAGGCCGCCGCAGCTGCGTCGCGGCCGAGACCTGGCGGGCGGGGGACTCCAGCAACGAGCAGGGGCCGAGAAGGGCAGCACGCATCAGCGGCGAAGGAGGACGAGGATGACGAGGATCAGGAGACGGACGAGAGGAAGGGATAGATGTCGGGAAGGAGGAGGAGGAGGAAGAAGAGGGAGAAAAGGAGAAGGAGAGGAGGGGAGGAGGAGCAATGACAGATGGAAGAGGAGACGGAGGAGAAGTAAGGAGAGATGAGAGATAGAGGAGGAGCTTGCAGGAGAAAGGAGGGGAGGAGAGGAGGGTAGGAGGAGGGATGCACAGCCGGTGCAGCCGACTGATGGAAACGCGTTGAAGGAGGGCTGGATAGAGGTGCACTTTCCTTGTCAGTTGCCCAGGCGGGGGGCCAGCCGACTTGTCTGACTTGTCTAGACTCGGACGCGCGATCCGAAAGCCGAGCGCAGGGCAGCCAGCAGACTTGTACTGCCCGCCAGCCAGCTCCAAGCGAAGCACTATCCTCCTATCCTCCCTATCGCCGCCCTCCTCCGCTCTCCTTCTCCCACCCGCCGCCCTCCTCCGATTCGTATCGGCATTTCTCCATCCACTCACCTCCTCACTGGCGGGCCTCGTCCACGTTTGGGACCGAGGGCTCACTCACAAGGACCTCTGGCGCTTGATCGCCCGAGCGCGCTTCCTGGCGACTTCGGCAGCTGCCTCGGCCTCCTCTGAAACCAAAGCAGGGGTCAGTGCAGAGTCGATGCGCGGGCAAGGGGCAGCCGGGAATGCGATGTCACCAGACTGCTCAGGCACGTGCACTACCAGCAACCATCGATAACGATACACAATGGCGAACACAACTGACCCGATATAATTAACGTGCATTGCATTGCCTAGCTCGCAGAGCATAGAGTTCCGCGTGCGATAAGGAAAAGAGTTGGTAGAACCCCTGGTGAATTGGCAGTCGACACCGTGATACATCCTAACAGCTTCTGGGGTCACTGGGAAGCCCATCGACAAAAACGTCTCGAGTGGCGTCAACCACCTCTCGAGCTCAGCCATCCACGTGATCCCCATCCCCCTGCGCAGGGTATGTAAGGGGCCCGTGACTGGGCTGTTCACTTGCTTCTTGATGGTTTGCCCCAGATCCCAATTGCGGCCAGGCAGCTGCTTCGAGAACTGTTCGAGCCGCTCACGTTCGGTCAAAGTCAAAGCGTACTTCCACGAGCCGTGCGGGTCGTTGAACTTGTCGCCTGCTCGGTGCCTCGCTTTCACGTCTGTTCTCGAAACCGCCCATTCGTACTCTTCTGCCAATTCCTCCTCTGAGCTCACGCAGTACGACGAAGGTGAGTACCCGCAGCCTCGAGCGAAGCAGCGGTCGATGAACTCTTGCATGGACATGTGGGGTCCCCGGGGAGGCGGCACATTCAAGCCCTTGAGGAGACCCACCACGAACTGGCGAGGCCGGCGCGTGCTCCAGCCTTGGTCGCAGGCGTTGAGAGTCACGCGTTCGAGGGAGTAGTGTCCCCCGAGAGCCCGCCGGTACTCGTCATCGCCTTGCTGCGGAACGCACTCGAAGATCACCGTGGGTTCCTCGGGTCGGCGGTTGAAAGACGTGGCCCTGAGGGATGCGGTCTAAGAACGAAGGGCCTTTAATCATGTAAATCTATCCTGAGGCCTAACCCTGGGGCCCCATCCCTCAGGGCCCACATCTTTGAACAGCCGACCGAAATTACCAGAGGGAGGAGCACTAGGGGCAAGGGGGAGAACGGGGAGTCTAAGGTCACGGGGCCCAGGGGCAGGAGAGGGGGAGGGGGCTCGCCCAAAGAGCAGGTTCAGTCGCAATGGTATTTGGCGCCCTTTTTGAGTCAGCCAGTCCAAGAGATCGAGTCGCTGCCGCAATCCTATCCATAGTACATTGTAGCCTTCTCCTTCTCGAGAGCCGTGGCTGCCGAAAGTGGAGTCATGCACGCATGGAAACCCACTGCAATGGACATGGGTGCGAGATAAACTGCAGTACCCCCCGCATTTCAAACACCAGAGCCTCTTGGTCCGAGTTGGGTATGATAGAATCAATCGTCTCCTGGCGTCGACATCTGTCAGCGGGAGCTTTGCCAGCTGGTCTCGCACACGGGGTGTTAGTACTTCATACCAGTCTTGAAAAGCATGACGTGGGGCATGAGGTCCACTGTGGAGCATTTCTTCCATGGCCTTCCCGTCCTTCTCGATAACCCAATCGGACGCGACCGAGTATCCCAAAATGGTCCCAACAACCCTCGCACTCAAGTCGAAAGTCATAATCCCTGAGCAGCCCGACGAAACCGTGAGGAGGCGGTGCATGCGGTGCCCGTCGGTGCAATCAGCCATGTGCCCGCACAGAGCATCAGCTTCATCTTTGCCGTGGGTCGCCCACATCAGAGATGACTGAACCGATGCGCATGTGATGGGCATCTGGGGCCCCTCAGCTGGGGCCCGAGAAGGGCTGGCAGCCTCAATCTGACCGCAACGCCCGTTCAGCAAGCGACTGCAGTTCGACCCGAAACGGCAACGGACGGTGGGATCTGATGGGTTCGTACGGAATAACATCCTATGATCACGGCGGGTACCACACGACGAAAGAGACAGGGGGGAGGAGTCCGTAGCCCTTGGCTCAAGCCATTGCGATTGACTCCTTCTCGGGGCCTTTCTTGGGGCCCTCCTGGAGTTGCTTGTTCTCACTCACCCTTGCTTGGCCGAGCCGTTCTCTCTTCAATGGGCTCTCATCCCCCAAAATTGGGACCTCCTGGAGTTTACTTGGGATCTCCAAGAAGGCACCAAGAGGGCTCCAAGAGGGCCCCGAGAGGGGCCCCCCTGCTGTCAAGGACGGGGACCGCCATCGTGACAGTAGGGGCGCCATCTTGGTGCCTTTCTTGGTGCCCTCCTGGGGCCTTCTTGTGACCCATCAGGAAGCCTCCCAGGGCTCCGAGAAGGCCCCAAGAGAGCTCCAAGAGGGCCCCGAGAGGAGCCCCCCTGCTGTCAAGGACGAGAGTCGCCATCTTGACAGCAGGGTGGCCCTCTAGAGGCCTTTCTTGGAGCCCTCCTGACAAGTATGACTTGTCACTTCTCGGTCCGCCGAATGATTGTGCAGGCTGGTGTTATGGAGTTGATTTCCAGGAGTTGCCTTGCCTTGCTTTGCCTATGTTCATGCTCTCCTCATTCCTCCACTCTCCGTCTCTCCGTCCACCCTGATCCCTCACCCTGATCTCTCCAGAAATGCCCGACAACATTCGACACCTTATGGCTGGCATACGAAAAGAAAAATGATCCCGCACCCGTCTCTCCCTCTCCCTCCTGCGCGCCCTGGGACGACGGACAGTGACGGACGCTTAGGCGCCCTGTCAGTGCCGCCTATGACCTTTATAAGCATGTGAGCCCTATGGTCCTCATGAGCCCGGTGAGACCTATGAGCCCTATGAGCCTCATGAGCCCCAGCCCCATTAGGCGTCTGAGCCATTTGAGCCCTCTGAGCCCTATGAGCCCTATCACCCCTATCAGCCCTATAAGCCATATGAGCCCTAGGAGCCCTAGGAGCCCTAAGAGGCGTTTGAGCCCTACGAGCTCTGTGGGCCCTGTGAGACCTCTGAGCCCTCTATGCCTTACGAGCCATATGGGCATTATGAGCCCTATGAGTCCTATGAGCACCCTGGGCCCTATGAGCCGCATGCGCCGCATGAGCCCGATGAGCCTTATGAGCCATCTGAGCCCTATGAGCCTCATGAGACCTATGAGCCCTATGAGCCCTATGAGTCCTATGTGCCCTATAGGCCTCATGAGCCCTGTGAGCTCTATAAGCCCTATGGACCCTACGAGCCCTACGAGCATTCAAAAGCCAATCCAACAGAGACCCCCAAACAAAGAGATTCCATGAGACGTTCTGCCAATGTCAGCCCCGAAGCAAATCAAACAGAGACCCCAAAAGCATATACCCTGAGCCCTACTAGCCCTATTATCCATACGAGGCATATGAACCCTGTGAGTCATATGAGCCCTATGAGCCCTACGAGCCCTACGAGCCCGATGAGCCATATGAGCCCATATGAGCCCTATGAGCCCTATGAGCCCTACGAGCCCTAGCCCTACGACCCATATGAACCCTATGAGCCCTGTGAGTCCTATGAGCCGTGTGAACCATATCAGTCATATGAGTTCTCGGTGCCTTATGAGCTCTCTGAGCCCTGCGAACCCCATGTGACCTACGATGGTAAAAGCGAAGCGCAGCGAGCCGCTAACATCTTGTATGCTTGTACCTCTTACATATGTACATATACACATATGTATACACATATACATAGGCACATATGTACACACATACATTGTATACATACATACGTACCCGCACCACCCCGAACCACCAACAAGGCATACATGCAGCTATATCGAGGTTCGTATGTCGGTAAGCAGGTCATGACCATTGAATAAACACTGCACCGTTGGGCATACAGGGGTACTCGCGTATAGTTGCTGGCACATCTTGGACTGTATTGGTATGGTCCTGGGGCGGGTGTACAACTCTCATCTGCTGGTTGGACTCGTCCCCCGCTCGATGCCATCCGCGGGGCGAGCATCCCCAGAGGAGGGCAGCCGTGGGGGACCCCTCCCACTGACAGGGGAGATCACCCCCACATGATACCACCCGTGGGAAGCAGATCCCCACGGGTGACCTGGTCCGTGGGGGGGACACCCCCACGCGAGGTCAGCCGTGGGGGGATCCTCCCCACAGGAGGGTAGCCGTGGGGGGGCATCCCCCCACGGATGATATGATCTGTGGGGGGGTGACCCCCACATGAGGCCGCCCGTGGGGGTCACCTCCCCACGGGCGACCTGGTCCGTGGGGGGAACACCCCCACGCGAGGTCATCTGTGGGGGGATCCTCCCCACAGGAGGGTAGCCGTGGGGGGCATCCCCCCACGGATGATATGATATGTGGGGGGGTGACCCCCACATGAGGTCGTCTGTGGGGGTCACCTCCCCACGTGCGACCTGGTCCGTGGGGGGAACACCCCCACGCGAGGTCCTCTGTGGGGGGATCATCCCCACAGGAGGGTAGCCGTGGGGGGCATCCCCCCACGGATGGTCTGATCTGTGGGGGGGTGACCCCCACATGAGGCCGCCCGTGGGGGTCACCTCCCCACGGGCGACCTGGTCCGTGGGGGGAACACCCCCACGCGAGGTCATCCGTGGGGGGATCCTCCCCACAGGAGGGTAGCCGTGGGGGGCATCCCCCCACAGATGGTCTGATCTGTGGGGGGGTGACCCCCACATGAGGTCGCCCGTGGGGGTCACCTCCCCACGGGCGACCTGGTCCGTGGGGGGAACACCCCCACGCGAGGTCATCCGTGGGGGGATCATCCCCACAGGAGGGTAGCCGTGGGGGACATCCCCCCACGGATGGTCTGACCTGTGGGGGGGTCTCCCCCACATGAGGTCGCCCGTGGGGGTCACCTCCCCACAAGCGACCTGGTCCGTGGGGGGGACACCCCCACGCGAGGTCATCCGTGGGGGGGTCATCCCCACAGGAGGGCAGCCGTGGGGTGCGTCCCCCCACGGATGGTCTTATCGGTGGGGGGGTCACCCCCACATGAGGCCGCCCGTGGGGGTCACGTCCCCACGGGCGACTTGGCACGTTGGGGGGACACTCCCACACGATGTCACGCGTTGCGATATCACCGCCTCAGGATGGCAGCCATAGGATGGACCTCCGCACGGATGGTCTGCTCAGTGGGGGCTACATCATTCTGAAAGAAAACACCGTTTGAGCAATCAAATTGTCTTGCGCGGACCGTTTGATACAGGAGGCACAGTCTTGAAGTGCCCCACCCTTCCCTTCTCGGCGGGCGGTTTTGAAGTATGGCCCCCGACCTTGGCAACTACGCATAGGGTTCTCTCGAGGCCATCTTGGGCATCTCTTGGGCCCCTCTTGGAACCATCTTTGTGGCCTTCTTGGGCACGTGAAGGAACGCAACATGTGGAGGACCACCTCCACATACTAGATCATCCATGGGAGGGCCCCCATCCACCCAATGGCCGCGCGCCCCACCCCCCAGACGAAGCACCAGTGGAATGGGGCGGAGGTGCGCTCACGGATCACGGCCAGGGCCAAGTCATTCGATCGGACAGCATGGTTGCGCTAGTAGGCCCGTTAGCGCCCGCGTTCCACCATGTACGGCATCCATATGATCCAAAAGAGAAGCCCAAACATCAGTGGACCCACACCCGAGGCGACGATGCGATGCTTGCTTTGCGTGTGGCACATCCAATGAGACGCGACCTGGCCCCTCGCTGGCCTCGCGTGCTCCCCAATCGGGCTTGTCAGGGCACGCCATCTCGGGCAACACGGTTGGGCCCCACACGGGCCTTCGTCTAATCACCATTGGTGTCTCACAGTGGCCCGGTAAGTCTCCACGATGGGGCGCGCTCCTTACAGTCAGACTTAGGCCAAAAGAACATCCCTCAAGAACATGAGACCCCCTGTCGGTCAAAACAAGCATAACATCCTAGGGTACCTTCTCCAGGATACACACTACGATCTAACAACCACGAACAGCATTAGGGTAGCCTCCCCGAACCGACCTCGATTTTATACCCCGTTCCGAGAGACCGGACCTTCCAGCATGTCCATGGTCGCCATCACCATCTGATCGTTGGTGAGCTCGCCGCCCTCTGCGCCGCCCGAGCTCTGCGCGCCCTTCGCGCCCGACATTGCTGTCGGCTGGCCCAGTGGCGAGTGGGTGAGCTGGAGGGGAGGGACCTGCTGCAGCTGCAGCAGCTTGAGGCTGAGGCTGACGCGGCAAGCTCACTGACTCACCAACGAGGCCCGATGCGCCTCGATGTGTTTGTTTACCCTCGCCCCGATGCGTACGCACCCTCCCTCGGCCCCATGGGGCCCCTCGGTCACTCCCGGGACCCTCGCTGCTCGGGACGCAAGAAGAGGGGAGTTCATTTGGCACAGCCAGGGCTGAACCTAAACGGTGTTTGTCGTGTTCGTTTTGTTATTGTGTTCCTTTGCTTTTGTCTCGAAACCACCTTTGCAGCAAAACGAAGTCGAAACGAACACGACCCACGAAATCACCAAAAATACCGTTTAGGTCCAGCCCTGGAGAGCTCGAGAGACGCGACATCGGCTTCCAAACCAGGGCGAGCGAGAGGGAGAGAGGGGTCGAAGGGAAGAGCTAATTGTGCCCAGGGATGCAGGGTGGCAGGAGGAGACCATGCCCAATCTATTGTGTGTCAGCGTCTGAGCGGCTGAACGAGCAGAGCCACAGACAGAGGTTTTCAACTCACCATGAGGCTTCGGTCGGGTGCCGGCCCGTCTTATGCTGAGCAATGTTGGCAGAAAAGACTAGAATACAGGTCATGCGCTCATGACGTTCCTGCGTCATCAGCGGGTGGAGCCTCTGGGCCTGGGGGCCTCCTTAGGAGCTCCTGGCACAAGGGGCACAAGTTGGGCTCTAAGGGAATGAAGTCGACGAACGGGCAAGCGTCGTACGCTTCCGAAGCACATCTACCTATACTGTCAACCATGGGGAATGGGTCGCCGTGCTCACGGATCAACTGGTCCATGTCTGATCCTGTCTCTCTGTGCATGTCTCTCTCTCTCTCTCTCTCTTTGTTTCTCTCTCTCTCTCTTTACCTCGCTCTCTCTCCCTCGGCTTGCCTCTCATTCCCTCCCTCCTTCCCTCCCTCCCCCCACACCTTCCTTTCTCCCTCCCTCCCTCCATCCATATATAAGTGTTCATTTCTAGGTACACATACATATATATATATACATATACATACATACATACATGCATGTGCGTGCATCCGCGCGGGGATTTGCGCCAAACTTCAGGGCCCACCACACCCCCCATATACGTGATACATGCATACAGGCATACAACCATACATACATACATACATACATACATACATACATACATACATACATACATACATACATACATATATACATACATACATACATACACACACATACATACATACATACATGCATGCATGCATGCATACATACATACATACATACACACATACATACATACATGCATGCATGCATGCATACACACATACATACATACATGCATACATACATACATACATACATACATACATACATACATACACACATACATGCACACATACGTACGTACGTACGTACATGTATGCATGCATGCATACATACATACATACATACATACATACATGAATACATACATGCATACAAACACACAGACAAACAGTCAGACAGACAGGCATGTAAGTGTACATATACACACACGTATACATATACATGTACATATACTCATATTCTACAAATACATAAACACAACTACACCAGAGTTTGCAGGCTCAGTACGCTACGCCTTTTGAAATCATAGGTCTCAGAGGGCCCAGAGGGGATCATATGCCAGATAGGACTCATAGGGCTCTTAAGCTCGTAGGGTTCCGAGAGCTCATCGGGCTTATTAGGGTTCATGCGGCTCATAGGGCTCATAGGGCTCACAAGGCCCATAGGACTCATAGGGCTCATATGGGGTCATATCGCTTATAGAGCTCATAGGGCTCATGGGGCTCATGGGGCTCAGCTCATAGGGCTCACAGCGCGGCTAGGGCTAGCGGGCTCACAGAGCTCATGGGCCCTATAGGGCTCATAGGGCTCATGGGCCTCATGAGGTCCACAGGGCTTATGCGGCTCAAAGGTCTCATAGGGGTCATAGGGCGTATCGGGCTTATAGGGCTCATAGGGCTCATAAGGTTCATTGGGCTCAGAAGGCTCGTGGGGCTCATGGGGCTCATGGGGCTCATAGAGTTTATCGGGCACATAGGACTCATCGGGCTCATAGGGCTCATGAGGTTCATAGGGCTCACAAGGCTCATAGGGCTCAGAGGGCCCAGGGGGGACTCATAGGGCGCAGAGGGCTCACAGGGCCCACAGGGTTTGTAAGGTTCATAGAAGTTCATAGAGATCAAACGCTTCATATGGCTCATAGGGCCCATAGGGCCCATAGGGCTAACAGGGCTCACGCGGCTCATAGGGCTCATGGGCTCACAGGGTCATAGGGCTTGCAGAGCTCATACGGCTCAGAGGGCTCACAGGGCCCACAGGGCTTATAGGGGTCATGAGGCTCCCAGGGCTCATAGGGCTAACTGCTCAGAGGGCTCATAGAGGTCATAGTCCATAGGACGGTCATAGTGTTCATGGGGCTGGTAGGTCTCACTGGGCTCGCCGGGCTCATATTGCTCATAGGGCCCATTGGGCCCGTAGGGCTCACCCACAGGGCTCACAGGGCTCATAGGGCTCGTAGGGCTCATAGGGCTCGTAGGGCTCATAGGGCTCAGAGGGCCCATAGTGCTCAGAGGGCCCAGGAGGGACTCAGAGGGCTCGTAAGGCTTAGAGGGCTCAGAGGGCTCATAGGGCTCACATGTCTCGTAAGGTTCATTGGGCTCACATGCCTCATTGGGCTCATAGGGATCATAGGGCTCACGGGGCTCAGAGGGCTCAGAGGGCCCATAGGGATCATATACACATGCATTCACATGTGTATGCTTCTTTTTGTTTCTCTCTCTCTCTCTCTCTCTCCCTCCCTCTCCCACGCACACACTCTCTCTCTCTCTCTCGCTCTCTGTCTCTCTCTCTCTCTCTCTCCCCACCCCGCACATTCCAGGGAATCTCCCGCGTCAGGGTCGAGGATGGCACCTCTGGCGCCCGTCACTGGCCCCCCGGGGCCCAAACGCCCAGACGCCCAAGTCTAGCCGACCCCCGAAATCAACCCGCATAATGAGGATGCGCGGCAAGGATGCAATGGCCTTGGTAGGCCTTGTCGACTCTTTGCGAGCAGGGCGCGGCCAGCAAAAGTGGCCAAGGATGGGCCGAAGGGGAAGGATTCAAGGGCAACCTCGGAACGTCGCTCATCCTCATTACGCGGGTTGACGGTAACATTATGATCCAACTTTTCCCTCGCCCATTTCCCGTTCGCAGCTCCGCGCCATCCATCGAGGCCGAGCTGCGCCGCCAGCCTGGCCGAGCAGGCGTCGTGCCAGCCCATCATGCAGAACTTGCAGCGCCTAGCGGCGGGCGGGGCAGGGAAGCGCACGAGAGAGCTCGCCGCCGCCGATCACCCAAGGGAGACGAGACAGGCACGAGTCTGACAGATGCTCAATACTCATTCCCCTGGTCACGCTGCCCAGACTCAGTGCCCGAAAACACAATGCAAATGCATCGGCGATGCATCGGCTGTCGCTACCTCACCTCCTCTTATCTCATCGTGCCCCTCCAACACTCCAACACCAGCCCTCCCCACATTCCCTCACTCATCACCCATCCCTCCCCCTGCTTCTCCCTCCCCTCCTCCTTCTTCGTCTACCTCCCCCCGAAGCAAGACCGCGGCCTGGCGTTGGCCCAGTCAGCTGCGCACACAGCGCAGCGGGCCCCAGCGTCGGCCATGTGGGCCCGGAACATGCCCATGGCCCTGAGCACGTGGGGCGGGACCTTCGTCTTCTTCCAGTGCTTGACAGTCCTCCTCATACCTGGCGGGCGAAACAAGCGCGAGAGATAGAGAATCCAGCCATGGGCAAATGTGAATCAGGCGTCGGAGCTGGGGCCTCCGGGCATGCGAAGGTCGAGGTGGGTTGAGCATGATTAGCATGGCATATGGATGCGCGAACAAAATGAGTAGCAGACATAGAGAATAGCAGACACACAGATGAATTTGACGGGAGGTCACGTGCTCCGATATCCGGAATGAAGATCTTCATGGCCCCTGACGTCAGATCGTCCAGGAACTCTGTTTTGTACCTCTCCGGCCGGGCTCGCAGACGCGAGGGAATCCGAAGTCAAAAGAGGGCTAGTCAGGAGAGAAGGACTAGGAGCAGGGGCCAGGAGGGGTCAAGGAAGCGAGGGCAAGGAGGTGAAGGAGGGGGTAGGGGTAGGACGAGGACGCTTGCCAAGGGCTGCCAAGGGTTGCCCGTGCAATGCCAAGCAACGCCAATGCCAAGCAACGCGAAGAGGAGAAGGATAACGAGGAGAAGGGGGGATTCTGACAACGACCACTGCAGAGAGAGGGCCCAGAGGGCACTGTCTCCGCTTCCCTGCTGGCGGCCTGTAGTCGATGATCCCGTCGGCGGGGTCAACGTGAATGACGCGGCCCTTCCCCTTCTCCACGTCGTCCCAGAAAATCCATTCAATACTGCCGCTGCCGTCTTCATCAGTCACCAATACCAGAGATACACACCTGTTGTCAGAGATCCAGTGCGAAGGGTCCCGAAGCTCACTCAGGGCGTCGGCCGTCGCGAGGACGCCGTTTGCCCATGCGTTCAACACGCTGGCAGCTGAGGCGTCCGTGATGGGCGGGCCAGGGTCGACGTCGCCGCCTGCCCCGATGCCAGCTTCCAACGCCGCCTGCAGATATGCTTCCTCCTCTAGTCTCGCCAAGTCGTGCTCCATGGTGTGATCTCGGTCTTTCAGCTCCGCTGCCCGTCGGTCCATCGCGATCGCCTCGCCACTCTGCCCAGTAGCCGCCGTCGCCAGTGCTGCCGCCCTCTCCATGGACTCCATCTCGATGAGCAAAGCTGGATCGACGCCGCCCTCGTCCTCGCCGGCATCGCCCGGCCCCCCTTTGGCAGCCAAGAAGCCCTCGAATGCTGTAGGGCCGCCGCCGCCAGAGTCGACGTCGGGGCCACCCTCGTCTTCGCCTGGGCGAGCTGCAGACTTCTCAAACTCAGCCCACAGTTCAGCGAGCAAGGATTGGTCGAAGGCACCATCGTCTCCAGCCTCGCCATCGTTGCCGTCGTCGGCGGCGTCGCCAAGGGGTCCTCCTCCGCCTGCGCCGTCGTCGCCACCTCCATCATCTCCGTCATCACGCCGCCTCACTCTCCTAGCCGCCCAGCACCTGCAAACGCCAGCCAGACTCCGCGCTCCGTGCTGGCCATCGAGTCGAGCTCGCCGTAGTGATTCCTGGTCCCAGGACACTCTGAGCACCACGAGCTTAACTGCGGGCCTGAGTCTCCCATCCCTGCCGCACCGGCAGCGCAGTTCAGCATGAATAAGATCGCACACAGCTTTGATTGGCAAGAACGACAATGGTAGATTCAATACGAAGTGCTCGCTCGAGAGAATGCCCACTGCCATCCAGAACCCACGATTGAATTTATGAGCGACCATCCAAGCGGTGTCCATGCGCTTGCCTCCAACTGTCAGGCAGACCACCCACTTGGCACTAGGCGTACGACCTGGGTAAAGGGTGAGAAGTGTCGCGGCCACTCGAGCGGCACATCTCGGCTGCGGGGCTGCTCTGGCGCGCTTCGGCGCAACAGCAGCATCGAGAAGAGGCGGCGGCTCTTCGGGGGCCCGTGGCTGCCCCCCTGCCTCCTCCTCAGGCTGGTCGGGCCCCTCGGGGATCTCATCCTCAGCTCGAGCGGGCCCATCTTGCAGCGGATGTAACTCTTCGGGGCCCTGCAGTGGTAGAAATGGGCACTCTAATGGATCTGTCGGGAACCTGGCCTTATCATCCAGAGCGATCAACGCCTCACTGTGCAGGGAAACGCACATGGAGACGGCGTGGTCCAACGACTCCGGGGACTTGCCAATCCAAGACATCGACTTTTTCAGCAGAGCTCTGCTAGATATTAACTTGAGGCCTGTGGCGGGCGCCATCGAGAACAATTTCTTAATTATTGAATTGAGGCCTTCGATCTCCTGGGTGTCGGAGGCGAGCATGCAACCGATGCAGTGAAAGAGCTCCCAAAGCTGAAGCTCCAAGAGCCCGGAGCGGGAGGTCTCCTGCTATATTATTTGTTCCCAATCATCCTGTAGTGTTGGGTCCTCGTTTTGAGGAGACAGCGCCCCGCGTCTCACCTCCTCCCGCTGCCCCCCCCCTCCCCCTCCCCCCTCCTCCCAATCCTGCTTCTGCTCGCCGCATGTCCGCCATGTCGGCACACCCCTCATGAGGATGGCGGTCCCATAGGGAGCTCCACCGAAGGCCCCAGCGGCAGGGTTTGCATGCGCCCCCCCCCACCCATTTCGGCACACCCCTCACGAGGCTCCACCGAAGGCCCCAGCGGCAGGGTTGGCACGCGCCCCCCCGCCCATTTCGGCACACCCCTCACCAGGATCGTGGCCCCATTGGGGTTTCCACCGAGAGCGGTGCCCACAACGCGGCACTCACAGCTGCATATTGTTGGGTCCTTCGCCAGGGTAATATGTTAAGCGGCCCCCCGGGATGGAAGGACGGAGCGGGGCAGGGTAGACGAGCGACGCAATGGGGCCAGCGTTTGAGGGACAGGAGGGGCAAGGAGGATAAAGAACAGGAGGAGCAGGAGGGGAAAAGGCGAGGAGGATGAGCAAGGAGGGGCGGATGATAACAACACAAACAGGAACATGCAGAACATGCAGGATCCTCCAGCTCTGTTTGGCAGCAATATGCAATCTTCCAAGGTGTAGCCAAAGAAACATCATCACAATATGAATTCCCACTAGGATCATCATAGAGAAGCTGCAGCCACGTGGAAGCCACCTGCCGACGCTTCTCCGACCTGACGTTGTAGTCGTCGTGGGACATCCACAGTATCGTGTAAGGAAACTCAGCCAACTGGCGCACGAAGCGTCGGTTGAAGTCGGCCGCCAGATCAAGCACATGTTCCACGCAAGTAAGTCGAATAGAACTCATATCCACGTCGCCTGGAACATGAAACCAAACGGACTCCCACTTCTCGGCGTACGGACTCCCCTCCTCGAGCAGTGCATCCCACTCCCCTGCGATCTCAGCCGACACGGATACCACGAGCTCTGATAGAGTGGACACGCAGCTGGCCTCGAACACGTCCTGGCGCCGATCGGCCATCCCCTTCGACTTCTTTTCAAACCAGTGGAGCAAATGGGTCAGAGGACCTCCAGAAACGTGAAATATTGCAGTTGTCACCCAATGCTCTGCGCTGTGGGCGGCTGCCAGCGCATCTGCCTGCCACCTCCCCATCCTCTGCCTGTAGCCTTCGGCCTCAGGGTCCAGTGCAAGGTCGTCGGGGTTGCCAGCGGGATCTCCTGCTGCCTCAGGGTCAAATACCTTTTGAAATACTGCTGAGACCTCGCGCTGGGTGGCGAAAAGGAAAAAGGCTGCTGTCTTATAACATGCTCCGAAGCGGCCGATGAGGGGCCTCGGTGGTAATCGACCAGCAGCCGCCTTGGCTCTGTCACTGCTGGTGAGACTTTCCCATACTTTGTAGATTCGTGCTGACATGTGGGGGGCCCTCCAGCAATTGGCCATCTTGGCCAGATTAGAATAATAAGACGAGTGCTTCGACAATTGTTTCTTCGCCATTAAGTGCATTTGATGGATGAGGCAGAACGTCCAACATATCCAAACGAAAGGCGAGTGCTTCATCTCCTGAACCATGCGAGTGCGGCAGCCCTTGACGTCGGGGCCAGCATCCGTTCCCCCCAAGAATACAGCGATATGTTTCCAACGGCATTCCTCCTCGTCCTCCCCCGGGCGGCGTTGCTGAGCGATGGAGCGCAACATCGCCTCGCTCTCCGTCAAGTTGTCCGTGGCCTCCTGGGCGCAGTAACGGGGGGGCTGGCAAACCATCCAACGCGAGAATCTGACAAACAGTGATGCTTGATTTCTGAATCAAGTCAGCCAGCGCGCCAAGCCGAATCCAGCCGTGGCATACGAGGATAGAAGCCTGGACTGAGTCTGAGCTTTGAACGCATAACATGCAAAGTCCTGCACGCGCGCACGTTCGCGATCTGCCATCGTGTAAAGGCCCTGTTGAGAAAGCTTGCTCTCCCACAGATGCTTCTGGTTCAGCCCAGTGTTTGTCAGGGGGACCCAAGCCAAATCAGGCCAAAGCAAAGCGGATGAATGCTGAGGGCTAATGTTTGTCACCACCGTGGCCGCGTCGTCCAAAGTAATGCGGGGCGTGCAGAATGCGGACCACAGTTCAGATCCAAATATCTTATGAGATCGCCACTCGGTGGAATTTGCAGCATCTCCTCTCACGGCGTGCACTTCCCACGACAACACCGGGGTGCCGAACTCTCTGGCATAGCGGGCACACGGCCCAGGATGACTGCACATGATGTCCAAATACTCAGCCAACTTAGCAAACTCAGTTCTGAAATAATTCACGCCTTGGCAAAATATGGCAGCCCTGGTGAGGTTCTCAGCCTTGGCCGCCGTTCTGTCGGACACAGGCGCTTCCTGTCCACTGCCCGCGCTCCACTCTGCGAACGCACGAAAGAAACAGAGACGCACGAAGCAGGAGGGAGGGACGCAGCGGCAGCAGGAGGTAGGAGGCAAGGGAGGTAGGAGGCAAGGGAGGTAGGAGGCAAGGGAGGTAGGAGGCAGCAGGGATGGTTGGAGATAGAAGGCAAGGGAAAGTCTCGAATGGTTGATCATTGGGCGATCGGGCAAGACGGGGATGGCACTCAGGGGGGAGGAGCAAAATGAAAAGCATGGGGTCAGGGGCGTAAGGGTCCAGTGGCATGCTGAGCTAGGAGACCCCACCCACCCCCGTGTCCAGCATCTGAAGAGTAGTCTGACATCCAGCGTACCCGTAGTTCCTCTTGAACCCCAGTCTGTACCACCCCTCCTTCTCCATAGTGTATCGCACAGGTTCCACAGGCACACCGTCTGCATCCGTTTTTTGCTTCCGAGGCGCTTTCACAAAGGTGAAGCCGCGCATTCTGGATTTCATTTGTTCCAGCTCAGTCTCAAGCTTGACTATTCGTTTCTTGTCTTTCGTGGCCTCTCTTGTCATCAATTGTATCTGTGCTAATCGTTCGGCTGATTTGTTCTGTACTCTCTGACTCTGCAAAGTGATATCCAACGCAGCCCGAACGAGATCTGGATGAGACATGTTCCGAAACGCAGACTCAAGAGCTCTCCGAGATTCTGAACCACGAAGCACCAGCTGTCCATCATCCCCTCTTGCCGAAGCGCGGGTGCGCAAGACTATAGCGTCGGCGCCTTCTTGAGGCGCATCCTCTGCGGCTCCGCTATGACGTTGTTGTTCTCCCCTCCCCCATTTTGAGATATGCGATGCTATGTTATCTCACCCGCGTGCCCCTCTCAACGATCTCATGATCGATCTCACTCAACAGGACACCACAGGACACCACGGGTCACCACGGAACATCAGAGAGGGGAAAGCGACGAGCGAGGGCAAGAGTTGACAGGGCTGGCGCAGGGGCCGGCGCGGGTGGGGGAGGGAAGTGCAGAGGTCATGAAATCCAGGGCGAAGTAAATGAAGGAGTACCTCTCCCTGCCCCATCTGTCCCTGCCCCTCCTCGAAGTAAAGCACTGTGGACTTGGTGATCCACCAACTGGCCCATAGCTCTGGCAGTCGGTCCCATATGCATACCTGCCTGCGCCAGGACGTCCACCAGGTCGAGCACTGAGTAAGGCGGGCCCGACGTTGGTGGAGTCCATCCGCCTGCCACCGGCGCGGGGAGCGACGGCAGAGATCGGAGGTTCAAAGATGGGGCCCGAAAGATAAGATGAAAGATAAGACGGGACCCGAATCATAGTTTGCATTGCTCGAGGCCCCTCACCCGTGGGGCCCCATCCCTCACGTCCCCATCTTTGAACCTGCAGGGGCGTTTCACTCAGACAAGCAACATAAGCATACATGTTCGGAGGTCTGCGCGGCGGAGTTATTGGAGCTGCGCTGGCCCTCCCTCCCTGGCGCGCGAAGCGCGCCAGTGGAGGCGCTGGAGGCGCCGCCGAGGGGGTCCAGCGTCGACCCAACAAACCCGAGCGGACCTCCGAACGTCTATGTTTAGGTTGCTTGATTCATCTAGAGCACGATGCTGCACTGTTCGCCTATCATCTTGCTGCATCCTGCCCTCCCCCCGAGCTGGCCTGGGCACACGGCCCCAGCCGACTGGACGGCGTTGCGGAGCGCCGCGGCCGTCTGGAAAAGCATGTAGCATCCATTGCTTGGGACCGTGTGGTGGTGAGCGAAACGGCCTAAAGCCCTGGCCAGCACACCGTCCATGCACTCCCGCTGGGGGGCTGTAAGCCCCCTCAGGAAGCCAAAATGGCTGAAGCATCGACGCGAAGGACCCAACTACATTCCAACAGTTCCCCGACCTTGAGGCGTTCGGATTCGCAGGGATCTCCCCGGGCCCCCTACTCGCACGGGAATTTTCTGACATCATACGCTAGACCCATAAAAAAAACACACCCTTTATGGGATCACAGGCGTGCGACATCACATCCAGGACCTCGAGTCACCCCTACTAGCTCACGGGATTACGCCGACGAGTCACAGCTACTATAGATGTTTTTCTTTTTTTTCCTGGGGGACATATGAAGTACATCACAAACAGTGTCCATGATACTCCTGTACATATGTAGCACGCGCGCTATGACTATTGATCATGTCACACACGCGCACATTTTTTCCTACTACCCAGGGGCATGTGGGGGTGCAGCGCCCTTCGCCCCCCCACCGAAACCCTCCCGTGGGGAGCAAAACCTCTGTCCCCCCACCGCCCTCACTTTTCAGCCCGAAGGCTCCTTATTCGATTCCCACCCTACCCCTACCCCCCACGATTTCTGAGGGGGAGGGTGGGGTTCATTTCATTCGGGAGCTCCCGAACGAAGTGAACCCCACCCTCCCTCTCAGAAATCGTGGGGGGGTAGGGTTCGCATGTGGCCCCCTACACGGGGACAGGTTCCCGCCCAGAGGAGTGGCTCACCGTGAGCGTCGTGCCAGATGCATGAAAGTGGCACGGCGGAGCCCCCCATCCCCGCTACACACGCTGTAGAATTCCCTGTGTGGTTTACTGTTTGGGGGGGGGGGGGGGGGCGCGGTACATCATGCTGTGTGCGCCCTCCTGATATTTTCTCCTGCTGCTGGTCCTCATTTCCCTGCTGCTCATCCTCCTTTTCCTCCTCATCCTTTCATCTCTCTCTCTCTCTCTGTTATCCCTCTCTCTCTATCTCTCTCTCCCTCATTCGATTTCTTTGCCAAGGTCGGTGCTCGTAATTACGCATTCTGTGGCCGAGGCCGTCGCTGAAGATTCGTCGGTCCAGCTTTGCTCGTCTCAAAAAGGAGGCCATTGTTTTTGTTGGCATGGGCGACGGCCCGGACGGCCTCGACCGCGGACGCAATGAGCTCGTTCGTCAGAGAGTCGGTGCGGCACCGAGGTGGACGCGCCTCGGGCCTCGAGCGTCCCCTGGCGAATGTGCTGCCTGGTTTTCAGGAGCACGAGTTTTGGGCCCTCGAGTCTGGGGGTAAGGTGTGTCGGCGATGTCTGCGGCAGGCGCGAACAGGATGCTGTTCTCAAATGGGTCACGTCTGGGGGTGGCCGCAAGCATGCCCCCCACCGGCATCCAGACCGGCCGTGTCAACATAGATTTTGCCCCAGGGGGGACGCTTTGCCAAGGCCCGCTCGACTGTGAGACCAGAGGCCGTCCGCTTCGCGATGGAGGCTGTTGCTGTCTCGGGAGGTCCTGGCTTGGAGCCCGTGGACCGTGTGGCCGCGTTCGTTGTTGAAGGATCGGCCTCTGCGTCGAGCTGGGGGGATGGGTTCGCCTCCCTGGGGCATCGCATGGGGTCCACGGGGCTCTTCGTGTTCTGCTTTCCAATGCGGGGGTTTCAGCTCGCAGCGTGTTAGGGCCCCTCCTGCTGGGTCCCTGTCGGGCGCGGCTTGGAAAATGGCCGCGGGCAGCCCCGGACCGCCTTCTCGCGGGCAAACGTCCCAGGTAAGGAGAACCGCTGTAATTTGTTTTGTTGTTGCTTGATTCCTGAACTGGAATTGCTCTGGTGTGCGTGCCACTAGCAGGCCGCCCTTTCCTCTCGGAGCGTCGTCGGGGGACTTCATGGCGCATCCAGGGTTGTTTATCATGTCTCCCTCTCTCTCTCGCTCTCTTCATTTTCCTCTCTCTCTCTCTCTCTCTCTCTCTCTCTCCTGAATATTGATGTTTCTGTATTCCTATAGGCATGCATGTGTATCTGTGTATACGTATACACAGGTACGTATGTATCCTGCTCGGCCTCGGCCTCAGTCTCTCCCCGTATTCGTCGTCCTCCTCCGCTTCAGCCTTCTCCTCGTCCGTGCTTTCTACCCCCTGCTTATCCTCCTTTTTGCGCACATGCTCCCGATGACCCTCGTCCGTCACATTCACGCTCTCTTCATTTTCCTCTCTCTCTCTCTCTCTCTCTCTCTCTCTCTCCCTGAATATTGATGTTTCTGTATTCCTATAGGCATGCATGTGTATCTGTGTATACGTATACACAGGTACGTATGTATCCTGCTCGGCCTCGGCCTCAGTCTCTCCCCGTATTCGTCGTCCTCCTCCGCTTCAGCCTTCTCCTCGTCCGTGCTTTCTACCCCCTGCTTATCCTCCTTTTTGCGCACATGCTCCCGATGACCCTCGTCCGTCACATTCACGCTCACCTCCTCCCCCATCCCTCGCCCACCCACCCACCCAATCCACCTCCCTCCCCTCCTCCCACCGCGTCCTGATCCCACTCTCCATCCCTGTCCCCCTCCCTTTCCCTCGCCCCCCCCCCCATTCCCTCCCCCTCTTCCTCTCCGCTCCCCCTTTCCCTCCCTCCCACTCCACCTGTAGGATGTTAGGATGTACGGTAAAACGTTTGGATCAACTGGCCCCGAGATCTGCGCGGGCTTCCTCTTCTGTGCCCCTGCTCTTGCTCTACCCTCTTTCCCTTCTCCCACGTACGTGGCTCCAAGCTGTTCTGGGCCAAGCGGGGACCAGCCTCAGGCTGCCCAAAGGTCTGGGCCCGCAAGGGGCCCGGAAGACGCGCGCGGCCGCGCCACGGCGCGGCGCGGAGGGGGTGCGCCCCTGCGTTCTGGCAGCCGGGCGCCGGGCGGCGCCAGGTCGCGCCAGCCGCAGGAGGGCGGCTGCCAAGCAGCGCGGGGCCGGGCGGGCCAGCAGCGCGGTCCCGAGCGGCCCGCGCGCCCCGCGCTCGCGCAGGCCGCGCGGCGCCCCCGCGCGGCGCCCCCGCGGCGCGTGGCCTCTCGGGCACCGCGCGGGCTGCCCGCGGGGGCCCTCCCTTGCGTCGCGGCCTGGAGTCTTCCAGCCATGCGCTGGGTCCCCGGACCTTCTCGAGCCATGAAACCATGACGACGGCAGGCTTATCGCCATTTTCGGCCTCGGGGGGCCCTTGCCGGGCCTCGGGACCGTCAAAAAACGACTCGGGAGGAAAAGCCTGTCCCGGGGAAGAGGTCGGAACCCATGCAAGACGCATCTAGAAATAACAGATGCGTTTAGATGCGATCGCGCCCTGGCGCAGGCGAGAAGCCCATCGTAGTTATTTTTCTGTAACGAACGACGACAATATAGATATTACTTTTAAATGCGCGCCCCCGGCCTGCGCGGGAGCGCCGCCGTATCTAAACACATATTCCTATTCATATATTTTTACAAGGCCGGGGACCCCGGAAAAGCGGCACACGGTGCCCCCCCCCCCCCCCCCCCCTCCCCCCCCCCAAACGAATTTCGGCCTCCCCGAGCCTTTGGGGCGCTCCTGCAGAGTGCTTCGTGTCTGTCCTGCGAGTGCGACGCGAAAAAAAAAAACACGACGGCCAAAAAGGGCCCCGAGACACCCGAAGATCGGCCCAAGACGCCCAATCTGGGCCCAAGACTGCCCAAGACGCGTCCAAAACGCCCCCAGAGACCCCCAAGAGGCCTCGCAAGGTAGCCCCGAGAGGCTACAATTGTTGATTTGCCTGTGTGTTTTCCGATGTTTTTGGCCTTCTCGCTTTTCCCGCTTCCCGACGCTTCACAATGGCCCAAGAGGCTCCCCAGATCGCCCCAGTACTGCCCAAGAGGCCCCCAACACGGTCCAGGAGGGCTCCGAGACCGCCCAAGAGGCGCCCAAGACGGCCCAAGAGAGCACCAAGACGGCCTTAAGAGAGACCCAAGAGGGCGCCCAAAATTTCAAAAACAAAATTTTCCGCCGCGAGAGGGCCCCAAGAGGCCCGGAGAGAGCCCCATGAGGCCCCAAGAGGCTCCCAAGAGGCCCCAAGGAGCCCCCAAGAGGCCCCCAAGAGGCCCCACAAAGATCCCAAGAACCCCAAAACACTCCCAAGACGCTTCAAAACTGCCTCCCAGAGGGCCCCGAGAGGCGCACCACGAGATCCCAACACAGCGGTCTCCCCCTCTCATTATCCCTTCTCTTTGTCGTCGCCTTCTTCGTCGTCGTCGTTGTCGTATCCAATGGCGCAGCGAGGCCATTTTCCGTTCAAACCACCGAAGGGCCCAAGAGCTCCTCCTCCTCCTCTTCCTCATTCTCTTCCTCCTCTACCTCCTCCTCCTTCTCCTAATTCCCCGTGATGTTTCACGTTCCGCCCCGCCAAAGGTCTAGCAGAAGCAGCTTTCCTCACTCTCCCAAGTCTCTGCTGCGGATTTCTTCCGCGATGTCCACATAATCTGTCCTCTTCATCCTCTTCCTCCTCTTCATCTTCCTCCTGCTTCTCATCCTCTTCATGTTCCTCCTCCCGCCTCGATTGAGCTTCTCGCAACACTCGAAACAAACCGTCGGGGCCACGACGCCATCTCATCCGGACGCGCTGTTGGGAACCAGGATTTTTGGGACATTTCGGAGATCAGGCCGTCGGGGACCTTCGGTTTCAGCATACATCCTGGGGAAACACCCCCTGGGGACTCACGGCCGCGCGAACACTTGCAACGTCCTCCTCCTCTTCCTCCTCCTCCTCCGCTTGACTCGCAGAGAGGCCGAGCGGCGCCGCGCCGCGCCGCCAGGGATGGGGAAAAAGAAGCGGAGAGGGGGGAGAGGAAGAAGGGGAGGGACAGGAGGAGGAGGAGGAGGGGGAGGAGGGGGGGGAGGAGGAGAGGAAAAGGGGAAGGAGAAAGAAGCTATAACGGAAAGTAGTCTTATCAATCTCGCCGGAGATATGCTCGCAACTCCGACCTCAGAAGCGCCTTGCTTCGCATCGGCACCGCCGTTTTCGCTTGAGACATCATCGCAGCTCTGGGGCCCGAGACGCTCTCAGTTGAGGTGCTCCAGCCACTGTCGCCTGAGGCACCCTCGCAAGTCTCACTTCGGAGGTGCCTTGCACCATGGTGGTTCGGCCACTTTCGCGCGCGACTTCTCGCAACTCTAAGTTCAAGGATGCCCTGGGCGGAGGTGTTCAGACTACTCCTCGCGTGAAACTCCCTCGCACGGCTGACTTCGGATATGCCTTCCCCTGAGCGGAGGTGTTCAGGCCATTTTCACCCGGGACGTCCTCGCAACACTGACCTCGGCGAAGCACTGCCCCGTGGTAGTCTGGCCACGTTTGCCTGGGACCCTCGCGCCCTTTAGTGGCGCGATGGTACGAGCAATTGGTCAGGCCACGACCGCCTGATATACGCGTGTGTGCGCACACATAGTTACACTGACCATGTGCATATTCATGTACATACATATACAAACGTATATATATATGCACATATGTACGATGCATACATAAACACATGTGTGTACGCATCTACGCACGCTCGCACTCCGCGAGCGTGCGAAATCCAAAGGACCAAGGTGCATGGCGCGCAGCGCCAAGGCAGTCTTGTATATGTATGTATATATATATATACACATATATATATATGTTTCAAACATATCTAAAACTTTGGGACCGTACTTATTTTTCGCCAAGGGTACATATCTATTCGTACACGTTTTCAAAGAATGGCAGCGCCGCGCCGTATATAGTCGTATCTATTTTTTGCCCGAACGAAAACAGTTGGCTGTGCTCCTGGCGCGAACCAGATGCATGATATTTGCCGAAACAATGAACAACGGGATGGGGATAGTGGGACGCCGTAGCGATGAGGAGTGAGGAGACGAGCGACGACGACAAAAACGACGAGGAGCAGGATGCATAACAACGACGAAACGAAACTTAGGAGAGAAATGGGCAAGAACAGGGAACTGTAGGATGGGGAGAGCAAAGAGGAGGAGGTGGAGGAGGAGGCGGAGGAGGAGGCGGATGCGGAGGAGGAGGAGCAGGAGGAGGAGGAGGGGGAAAAGGAGTCGAGGAGTCGAGGAGGAGGAGGAAGAGGAGGAGGAGGAGGAGAGGGATGGAGGATGAGATCGACTGCGAAGGAGAAGCGATGGCGTGTGGTTGGGGGACCAGCCAGGAGCGGGAGGCACAGAAACATGACGCAGGGAATGTGGGAGTTTAGTGATGATGGGGCGCTGAAGGGGCAGAAATGTACCATGTGTCATGGCCGTCGTCATCATCGTCCTCCTGCTACCACTGGGCGTGGTGGTGTCCCACGTAGCCAAATCGCCAGTCCGCTCTGCTGCCCTCCCCCTTCGCACCCCGCAGGGGTGGGGATGAGGTGGTGCGGGAAGACAAGAGGACGGGGAGGACGGAGAGGATATTCTCCTCTTGTTCTCGCGTCTCAGCGCATGGTGGCGGCAGGGCGGGGAAGCGTACTGGCTCACCGTGCAAGCCGGAGCAGCTGGCAAATGCAGTGGTCTGGTGGCATGTTTGTGAATGGTCGTCGGATTCTGCGCTCGCGGATTCAACCCGTGGACAACATGATGGATCAGCCAGTCCCCAGCAAATCCCCCAGTTGAGGGATTGATTTGTTGTAGAGTGTGTTCCTCCCGCTGAATTGGACTCGGGGTGCTCGGGCGCCAGTTGGCGCACTTCTCCCGCAACCAGCTTTGTATCAATGTTTGCTGTCTTCGGGTGGGGAGTTTTGCGCGGCAGCCTGGGAAGGACATGCTGGTGCCCGCCTTCGCGTGCACAGTGATGGTTTGTATTCTCTCAATCGTCCAACCTGGGGGCCTCCACACACAGCGGATAATGACCACTGAACTATGATTCGGCTCCGAAACGATGTATCTACTCTGGTCGTCGGGACATATATTTGTTTTGGCTCTTGGCTCAAGAGGACGCGCAACACTTGTGGATCTGGGTGCCCCTCTGTCCGTATAGCGCCCATCGGGTGTCAAAGCTCCGTTTAGGTACCATCCACAGAAATAGTCTTTCAGCCAACACGGCATTTGGACCGCGGCCCTGTTTCTGGCTACGTAGCTGACGTATAGCATTGTAACAAGTTGCTGGCAGTGCCTACGTTCAGATCTTGACCTGCACATTTTGCTGGGATCCTCTTACAGCGCACCACAAAATCAACATCACAAGTTTTAGACCCGCCGCTTCAATGCCGCCCCGTTTTCACCCATTCAATACGCCCCCTGCTATGTCGAAGCAGATCGAGCCACAGCCTGGGCGGGTGCGACTCGGAAGTTGCAGGTTTATCGACATTGGAGAGGGAGGTGCCAACGAGTAGCTTGCGCACGCGGCAAGGAATCTGCGTGACACACTTGTTAGGTGAATTTTGTCGAGGATCGCATGTCTGAGCAATTCTGCATTGGTATGGTCAGTACTTCCTCTCGCTCCTTGCCCCTACTTTCTTTGCTGTCCTGCTTCCCGTCTGTCACAACGTTCCGCCGCCCGCGCTGCAGGCCAAGCCACGTATTCATCGGCGACCGCCCGACGTATTGGGACCACACAGGGACACCAGATTGGGGAAGTGTTGCAAGCGTCGGGCAATACAACATGTACTGAGTATGGATTGGCCTTCGGCCCATCCCGCCACCACGTCGGGGCCCTCTTGGCCCGTTTTGGGGTGTTCGTGGCTCCGAACAAGTCGTGCGGGATGTGCCGCCGGGGAACCGCGGGAGGCAGTCCAGGAATCCCAGGACATTTGAGAATTTGGGATCCGGGCTCCTTGATACTCATTCCTGAGGCCTGAGGACTGAGGACTATCAGGGACCGGAGGGCACTCCAACTCGTGCCTCGTGGCACGGTGCGCCACGGTGCGGTAGGTCCCGAGGATATTCATTGAGTATTCATTGGCGCGCGTCTGCGTGCGTGAAAGTTGCACAATCTTCTGAGCTTGTCTCACGGGCGAGGCTGCCGCAGCGTGGCATCTCTGCGAGCGCTGCAGCATGCCGTGCCGCTCCGCGCGGGCCTTGGCCGCCGGGGCCTCGCCGCTCGCAGTTCACCGCCTGCTCCTGCTCCGTCTGCCCGCCCCCCTCCCTCCACTCGCCGACCGACCCCGGCGTGGAGCCCGGCCGGGCGCGGCAGAGGACGCATTTCATGTACTGGCAGGTCGACGAGGGGCGGTGGGCCATCAGCCCGCGCACCGACGACGGCGAGGACGGCGCTGTCGCGGCCCGGGTGCGCACGGCTCTCTGAAGCCCGTGCCCTCTTGTCGGTGTTCTCGGAGGTCGTCGAGGTTTCGTGGTGTTTGGGATGTATCTCGGGCCCCATGGTGCTGCCCGCAGGAGCTGTCGCGTAGCAGCGGAGGGGGGAAGGAGCGGACGAGGTTGTCGGACGTCTTCTTCGGCTCTCGGCGGCATTCCGGCCTCGGGCTGCTTTCCAGCAGCTGCGTCTCGTCGAGAGGTGTCCGGAAGCGGCCGGGTACGCCGCCAGTATATATATATATATATATATATATATATATATATACAAGACTGCATTGGCGCTTCGCGCCATGCGCCTTGTTCCGGACGCTTCCCTGGCAAAGCAATAAGTCATCGCTTTCTTCAGCAGGGAGGACCTCGAGGCCTGGACGGGCGACCCATTTTTCCGATATCCCGGGTGCCTGCTGACACCGCTTTCGGACGATGCGCTGGCACGCTTGTGCGCAGGAGTGGGGAAATCATGCTGTTTTTTTCGCGCGCGAGGGTCCTTTGAGGAAGTAAGGAGCGTTCCCATGACACGCCGAAGAAGTCACAGTAGCTCCGAACACATCGATTTTTGATTCCTTCCCGAATGCCTGGAGGGCTCCAGGCAGTCAGGAAATCTTCGATCGTCGAATTTCGAATCTAGATACATTGCCTGTCTCTCTCGATCGGGTAGCTACTGAAACCTCGAGCCTCAAACGTGGAACCAAGATCGTCGGGTCAGCTTGATGTATTTCGTAGGAGGAAGCCGTCTGGACGTTTTTGGTGCTCTTTTGTGCCGTCCTGGGGCACTCTTGGGCCGTCCTGGGGGCTTCTTGGGCCGCCTTGGGGAGCTGGGGCCCTCCAGAGGACTTCTGAAGCCATCTAGGGCCCTCTTGCGGGCCTCCAGTGGCGTTCTTGGAGGTATCCCATGGCTTTCGTGGGGTTCTCTGAGGAGCCTTCTGGGGGCATCTTGGGCTTCTTCTGGGCAGTCTCGGGGCTCTCTGGGGCAGTCTTGAGGCCCCCTTGGGCCGCCTTCAACCCCTCTAGGGGGCCTCCCGGGCCGTCTTGGGGCGAGATTGGGGGCCCATTGGGCTGTCTTGGACGCTGCGAAGACCCAAAAAGCGGATATGCACAACAAATGTATTTCCTGAGGGAATGTGACGATTTTGGCTTCTTCGGGGCTCTCTTAACGACCTCTTGAGGTGTCTTGGGGGTCTCTTGGGCCGTCTTCAGACCATCGAGGTTCCTCTTGGAGCGCTCTTGCGCTGTCTTGGGTCTCTCTTGCGCCTCTCCGACGACCCCTCTAATCGCCTTCAGTCGGCTCGCAAGGCCCAGCGAGGCGCCCTGGGAGGCCCGGAAGGGCCACCGAACCTTTTCCAAGGGCGTCCAGGGGGCCGCCGAAACGTCCGAAAGGGCGTCCGGAGCGTCCCTGGGGGAAGGATCCGGTTTAGGGGGGGGGGTCCGGGGGGGGGGTTCGGGTAATGAACATATAAGAATAGGAATATATGCTCCGGCAGCCAGCATATCAAGGGCGCCGGAGGTCCCAGTTCCATCACTCGAGCTATATTGCTTTCAAGCCAGTGTCCCTATCAGTACGCAGTGTAAAATTTCGGTTCGGTCCGATCCGATTCGATCTCGATTTCGGCCGGCCCGATCTGATTTGATTCCGATGTCCCGGCGATCTGGTGCGGCCCGTTATTTGCATGGGCGCTGGTGTGCATCCTGCGGGTGCAGCCCGATGCGACGCAAATTCCGATTCCATCCACGTAATGCGCGTCCACGTTACATCTCGCCGGGACTTGTGCCCGAAGTGGCAGCGGCACGCGAACGCAGTTGGCGCGCGGGTGGCACGATATTGCCTCCAGGGCCGCACGGCCAACCATGACAGACGCCACTGGCAGTGCCGCCCGAGCGCCGATAAGCAGTGCCGCCCCTGCGCTGAGGGCGTGACGCACAGGCCAGCGGCAGGAGATGCCACGCTCGCCGAGCATAAGGGCTCGGCCGCATTCGGCCCCAGAGGGCTGCCCTGCCTCATCGGGCAGTCGGCTGGCCGCGGCAACCCTCGACGAGCCCCTCGTGGCCGCAGGGACTGCCGCGTCGGCGCCGAGCGGGCCGTCAGCTGGCCCGGCCAGTCGGGGGCAACTCTGGCCGGCGGACGGCTGGCGGCCATTCGAGCCTCCCCACGCGTGGCCGCTTGCACGGCTTCGGCTGGGGCGGGTTCGCCGCGGCCGGCCTGGGCTGATCCCGCCTGGCCGACTGCCTGGCATGGGCCCGCCAAGGAGCAAACGGGTTCTGAGGTTGTTTTAGTTCCCAGCCGTCCTGTGGTGTCGGGTCTTCGTTTTGAAGAGACGGCGCCGCGCGTCCTCTCCTCCTCTCCTCCTCTCCTCCTCTCCTCTCCTCATCTCCTTCCTCTCTCCTCCCATTCCTGCCTCTGCTCTCCTCGTGCCGACATCACCCTTAGCATCGTCGTCATCATCATCATCATCATCATCATCATCATCATCATCATCATCATCATCATCGTCATCGTCATCATCATCATCATCAGCATCATCATCATCATCATAATCATCACCTTCATCATCATCACCATCATCCTCATCATCATCATCATCATGATCATCATCATCATCATCATCATCATCATCATCATCATCATCATCATCGTCATCATTATCATCATCATCATTATCAGTATCACTATCATCATTATTATCATCATCGTCATCACCACCGCCATCGGCATCATCCACATCATCACCCTCATCATCCTTCTCCTCCTCCTCCTCATCATCATCATCAACATCATCATCATTGTCAACATCATCAGCATCATCAGCATCATCATCATCACCATCACCATCATCATCATCATCATCATCATCATCATCATCACCATCACCATCACCATCACCATCACCATCACCATCACCAAGGCCAGCATCGTGGACCATCCTTCACCTCACACTTCTCTCTCCTCCCATCCCTGCCTCTGCCGTCCGCATTTCTTTGCCCTGGCACACTCCTCACACACTTCGTGGCCCCATAGGGAGCTCCACCGAAGGCCCCATAATCATCGCCATCGTCAACATCGTGCCTCTGCTTACCGCATGCGCACCCTTTCGGCTCACCCGTCACACACTTCGCGGCCCCGGAGAGAGCTCCACCGAAGGCCCCAGTGGCAGGGTTCGCATGCGCCCGACGCCCGTTTTGGTACACCCCTCACACGGTTCAGGGCCCCATAGGGAGCTCCGACCACCGAAGGCCCCAGAGGCAGGGCCCGCGTGCGCTCGACGCCCCTTCGGCCACACCCCTCACAAGGCTTGTGGCCCCGCAGGGAGCTCCACCGAAGGCTCTATAGAGGCAGGGCCCGCAGGCACCCGACGCTCGTTTCAGCACGTCGCTCACGCGCTTCGTGGCCCCATGGGGAGCCCCACCGAAGGCCCCAGTGGCCGGGCCCGCAAGCGCCCGACGCTCATTTCAGCAGATCCGACACGTGGCGCGCGTCGCAGGGACTCCGCGCTGCGCTCGGCCCAGAGTCGCGGCCACCCGGGCGGCAGGACAAGGGGAGGAGACAGACGTGAGTTGGGGAGAAAATGGAGACAAAACGGCCGCACACGGCGCTGTGGCCACCTCGGGCCAGGCGGGCACGAAAATGCAGCGCGCAACGGAAACAGGGAGAGAGCAGAATGAGTTGGGAAGAACATGGAGACAAAACGGCCGCGCACGGGGCTTGGGCCACCGCAGGCCAGGCGGGTAGGAGTGCAAGGCGCGGCAAAAACGGGGAGAGAGGAGAGCGAGCTGGGAAGAACATGGAGATGACGCGGGTGCGCGCGGGGCTCATGCCACACCGATAAAGCTCCTCGCTCGCCCGCGTCAGCTTGCCTCCCCCTCGTCCACGCCGCAGTCCTTTTGCTGGCCTCCCATCCTTCGTCCCGCCTGCCTCGCGATACTCGCATCTGCGCATGGTTGGGCTCCTCACCAGGTTTCCGCTTTCCCCACTGGGCCGTCCACGGGCCCCGGGATTGCCTGAAAACGACGATAGGGCGAGGGACTGGTCCCGGGGGAAGGCCCTGAAGTGGACCCATTTTCCCTCAGGAGCCGCTTGTCAGGCTGTCGCAAACATGGATCAAGGGGGCGTGGATTCGCGACGGGTCCCGTTTCCATGGGAAATCGCGGGCTTCCGCCGCCGAGCGAGGCGGCACCGGCCGCATCTTGGGGAGGGCCCCCCCCCCCCGAGCGCCAAGTCCACGGATCGCTGATCCACGTTTGCGCGCCTCCGAGTTTGTTCCGTACCACAGCGGCATGCACTCGATTGGCCGCGGCGGCACTGTCGCGCCGCCTCCGACGCGGTGGCGACCCCCGCGCGGGTATTCGGGGCTGCGCGCCGCCAGCGGCCCAGAGCTTCGGCCGACATCGAACGACCTGCGGTATCGGACCGCCGCCATCGTTCCTGGTTGCACGATCCACACGGTGTCAGATCCAACTCGTAAGTCGTCACGACACTCAGAGGAGGAAAAGGTACCCATACCTCTACCCTTCGCCCGTTTTCCCCTGTTTGCTGGGAGTCCCTCGTCGCCACCGCCGGATTCGCCTCGAAATTCTGGTCAGAACGCACCCCGGGAGAGGTCCGGGGAGTAGCGGTATCGGTACCTTTTTTGTCTCCCCAGTAAGTCGTCACGACACGAACTTGCCGTAGCCGATTGCCCAGCTCCGGCGAACATTCGGTGGACCGCAGTTGTTCCCGATGTTGGCCCCTCGCGGTCGTCGTGCCTGGTTCTGAAGGGAACCTAGTCGGTCGCGACTGACCCAAACCAGTAGTTCCGCTTGGTCGTTTGCCGTGCCTCACCCAGAATTCAGTTCACCGCGGCTGCGCCCAAACAGTCCCGCGTGGTCGGTCTCCCTGCTCACTCGGGAACCTGGTAGGCCTAGACCCGCCCCGACAGGTCTCCCGTTGCCGCTTGCCCTGCTTTGTGATGAACGGGGCTGGCCGAAAGCAGTCAAGAGTTTCGCCTCGCTTTGCCGAGTGCTATGTTCTTCCCTGGGAGCCAGATAACCCGCGACAGAGCACGGCTTGCTTCGCTCCGCGTACACTTTTGGATGAGCGAGGCAGTGTGATTCGGGCTCCGTGGCAGATCAGCCGATCCTCGTATCACTTGCCGAAATGCGCAAGCGCAGGCGGATGGGGTATTGGGGGGTGGGGGGCGGGACGCTGCGAGGACCTTTTCCAAGACGCTCTTCGAGGCAAGTCTCCTGAGCCACAGCTACGTGTCGTTCGCTCTCTCTCTCTATCTCTCTTTCTCTCTGTGCGTATGTATATACGTATTGGCTTAACTCCATATATAACAGCATGCTCGTATCTATGTGTGTATGTACATATCTAGATGTATAGTTGCATGCACGGTTGTGTGGTTGCTTTCTGCATTTATATGTGTGATCGTCTCGCTCACTTGCCAGCTACAAGGTAACGGGGGACCTGGACCGCAGCATGGGGGTGGCGGGGCCGCTGGGCCGGGACCCGACGACAAGATGATCCACCCCCCCGCGGCAGCCCAGGATCGCCACCAGAGGGCTCAAGATATCTGGAAGGCGGCCAGAGTGGACTCTTCCTGCAAAGGCTGCCCTGGGGGCCCCCGAGACGCCCCAGGAGCCGTCCCACGAGGGCCCTGTGAGTCCGACATACATTCTGTTCCCAACGCTTGATAGCATTACTGCCTTTTCGGCTCGAAGGGCCTACAAGACGGCCCAGGAGATTTCCAAGGTCGGCCCCAGACGCGCGCCCGCGAGTTCAGCATCTCTGTCCCGAACTCCCTGGGGAACTTCTTCTCCGGGCCCAGCGCGAACTAGGAACGCGTTTGACCCGTTGGGCCCCCGAGTTCCTACAGATTCTTCCTCCTTCCCTTGCTCCCTCTGGAGCCGGCGAAAGCGCAACGAGAGCGGCGGTAACTGCGGAAGTTGCCGCCAGGTCGGCGAAAGCCGCTGGAAGCAAATGTTGGCGTCGCGGATGCCTTGACTGTCGCACGATGTTCGCAGGGACCACCCAGACCTCCAATACCATTACGCCTGGGAAAACTCAATCAGTGGATGATTTGAAAATTGAAACTATGGATCTTGAGATCAATTGTGAGATCGATAATGGGATCGATAGTGGAATCGATAGTGAGGACGATTGTAAAGTCGATCGTGAGACCGAGAGTGAAATCGATTCAAAGAGATCTATAGTGAGATCGAACGCGAGATCGCTGACGCGATCTCTAGTGAGATTGCTTGTGAGATTAATAGTGACATCGATTGTGAGATCGATGGTGAGATCGATCGAGAAGTCGGTAATGAGATCGATGGTGAGACCGATCGATAAGAAGATCGACCAGGAACCCGGGAACCCAGGAACCTCGCCGCCCTCCGATATCGGCCCGGAACCCGGAACCGGGAACCCGGGAACCCAGCTTGCCACCAAAATCGGCGGGGAATTTTCGCCAAATCCTTCAATTTCCGCTAGGACCCCTTCAGTGCAAGCACTGATTGGGGAATGTCTTCTTCATGTCTTCTCCAACTCGACAGCTCGACGAGATCCCACGAGAAGCTCAATGTGCTTCCAAACTGGCCCCAAGAGATTCAATACGTCTTTGACAACTGTAGGGGGGGATCGGCTCAGGTGCGGGATGCATCGCCCCCCAATCGCCTATTGATCTCCCACACGGGCCTGACCAGGAACGTGCGGATTGGCTATCGGGGGCATATCGCCGATCTATCGGCGATGTATCGCCGATTCCATGTCGACGCCGCAATTGTTGCCCCTCAATGCGCCTCCGAGGCACCGAGGATAACCCCTGGATGGTCCAGTATGCCCCCAAGAGCGTCGAACAGGCTCGCAGGCGTCCCACCTTGGGCTCCATGAGCACGCTCCAGAGGTCTTCGACAGGCGAAACCTAATCAAAACCATCCAGCAGTTTTAGCTTTGCCACCCTTTTGAGACTGACGGCCCACGCCGCCACAAAGATCGCCACGACGACGACGAAGACGACGACGACGACGCCGACGACGCCGACGCCGACGCCGACGCCGACGCCGACGCAGACGCCGAGGCCGAGGACGCCGAGGACGCCGAGGACGCCGACGCCGACGCCGACGGGAGACGACGACGACGCCGACTCCGACGACGCCCACGACGCCGACGACGCCGACGACGCCGACGACGCCGACGCCAACGCCGACGGGAGACGACGCCGACGACGACGACGCCGACGCCGATGCCGACGCTGATGGAAGACGACGCCGACGCCGACGGAAGACGACGACGACGACGGCGACGAACCACCCTCCACCACGCCACGCTCACAGGCCCACGACCACAGGGGTGGAGCGATCCCATTCGCGAGGCCTTCGCGAAGCTCACGGGCGTACCAATCCAGGGGGATAGGGGGGGCTGATCCCATCAGCATTAGGGGGTCCAATTGCCCAGAGGTCCAAGTGCCCAAGAGGTCCGTCATAACTAAACCACAGCCCGGTGAGTTTCCATTGCTCGTCCAATGCTTTCCTTCAACATTTGGTCACGTAGGCCCCTCTCAATGGCAGTGGGCGGCGGTGGCTTGCAGGTGGCGTCTTCGATACCCCTCCTGCTCTTCATTGTCACTCTCCTCACCTCTTCTGTCTCATTCCTCCTGCTCCTGGTGTTTTTTTATCACTTCTGGTCTTGCATAATTGTCTCACCCTCTCGTACGCCCTCCGCCTCCATCTTCCGCCTCGCCTCATCCTACAAACTCACAAGAGAGCGCTAAGGGGCCCTCGCATCTTCACCATCATTCCACGCCCCGAAGCATTCATTAATTTCGTTTCTGCCAAGTCCTGGAACCCTCAATATTCACGGTTGCAGCATCTCTACGTGGTCCCTGTGGGAGGAAATGGAGCGTGTGCACATGCCCCAGTTTTGAAGAACGCCGTCGGCACCATGCGGTTCCGGATTCTTATGACACGGTCTCTCTTCCGCGTTATGCCATGGCGCCCAAGCTAGCTGGAGCTTGTGCGCGCGCGAAGGGCACGCGATCGCTGTAGTGGTATGTAGCAGGTTTCCACCCCGCGGAGGGGGTGGGGCGCCGTGGCCCTGCTCAGCTCCATGAAGAACGTTGTGACCAAGAATGCCACGACTGAGAGAGCGAGAGTGCTGCGAGCGTGTTGCGAACGGCAATGCTGCGAAGGAGAGTGCCGTGAACCAGACGGTTGCGGTCGAGGGTGCTGCGAGTCAGAGTGCTTCGAGCGGGAGTTCCGTGACTGCGGATGTCTGCCCTGCGACGGAGAGCGTTACGACCCAGGGAACTGCGAGCGAGAGTGATGCGACTGAGAGCGTTGCAACCGAGAGCGTTGCGTTCGATAGTGCTGTGAGCGAGGGTTTACCGATCGAGACTGTTGCCAACGAGAGAGACCAACCAGAGCGCTGCAACCGAGAGCGGTGACAACGAGAGCGCTGCGAACGAGAGTGCTGCGAACGAGGGTACGGTGAACGTAGATGTTCGTAAAACGCTGGAGAGCTTTTTGTTTTCAAGATCGGCGTTTTTTGTTTCGGGGGCAGTTTTTTGTTCTACATGTTGGGATTGCCATCTCGCCGTCTTCGGTTCGTTGCGCGATCCGTTGTCCAATTGTTGTTTTATTGCCGCTGTACCATGTGTTCCGTTTCTGTCAGTTGTTGTCTGTTATTGGTGGACGATGTTTTTTGTTTTGGGTTGCCGTTGTTCGCTCGTTTTGGGCCCGGCCAGTGTCGCGTTTGTTATGTTTTTGGTTGCCGTTTTGGCCCCCAGCGCTTTGAGAACAACTAAGACCGTGAACGGGAGCCTTGCGAACGAGAGCGCTGCGAACGAGAATGCTGCGACCGAGTGCGTTGCGAACAAGAGTGCTGCGAACGAGAGTGCTGCAAACTAGAGTGCAGCGTCCGAGACTGCTGCGAACAAGAGTGCTGTGCACGAGAGTGCTATGCACGAGAGCTCCGTAAACGAAATATATCGTGAGCGAGAGCGCTTCGAACGAGAGGGCCTTGACTCGAGAGTGCAGCGGACGCGAGTCTTGCGACGGACAGCGTCTTGATCGCTTGCGTTGCGAAGGAGACAGTGGAAAGCAAGAGTCCTGCGAACGGCAGTGATGCGAAGGAGAGTGCTGCGAACCAGAGTGCTGCGAAGGAGGGTGTTGAGAGCGAGCGTGCCGCAAGCGAGGCCACGGAAAAATCGAGAGCGCTGCCGACGAGGGTGTGCTGCGAGTGATGGCACTGCGCACGGAGCGGCCAGAGCGTGCGCTGTGATCCAGAGCACTGCGAACGAAAGCGCTGCGAGCGTGGGTGCTGCACACGTGAGCGCTGCGTAGGATCGTGCTGCGAGCGAGAGTGCTGCGAACGAGAGTGCTAGGAACGAGAGTGCTGCGACCGATAGTTTCACGAGCGAACGTGCTGCGAACGGGAGTGATGCAAGTGAAAGCGCTGCGAAGGTGCTGCGAGCGAGAGTGCTGCGAACGAGACTACCGTCGGTCGCTGCGTTGATCCCGCGGAGCGGGAGCCACGGCTGTCCCAGGGTGAAATTGCTCGTATTCGGTGGGTGTTCGCGGGAAAGGCATCGACGCGCACGTGGCCGAGTAATCGGGCCCGTTGTGGGGCTTGCATCATCGTTATGCTGCTTTCTCGGTGCCCTCTAGGGTTCTCTCAGGCTCGCTCGTGCTCCACTTGTTTTCGCCTTGGGCAATTGGGCAGGCACTCCCGAGAAGCCTGACGGCATTGGGCAGGCATCCTGGGTGCACTTGGCGGCTTGTAGGGTTCAAGTGTGTCTTTCTCGCACCTTACCTTGGTGTCCTGCTTTCTTGGGCCCGCAAGGGAGCCTGTGTAGTCGCCCGGGAAGCGCCCCAGCGTCAGGCGCCAGCAAGATCACAGCGGCCCGAGGACAGGCCGCACACATGACTGAAACCAACCCCGTGTCGAGCGGCGGCGACCGGCGGCTCCCCAACAACGACCAGGCCGCCCATGTTTCCCTCGGCGGCGTCGCACTGTTCTGGGTTGTGCCTCCTGGCTGCAGCGGTATAGTGCCACCGCCACCGGCGACCGACAACATCGCCCCCTTGGGGAGTCCGCACTGTGTAGCCGTTTGGGCTCAAGCCGCCGCGCCGGCCCAAGGCCTGGGACCGCGCGCCGGGCCAGGTGCCTCTCCCCGAGCGCTCTCGGCGGCGATGGCGAAGTGGCGACCGGTGTGGCCCGCGGGGAACACCCCCAAGCTGCTGTGCAGGCTCTGCTCGCCAGCGGTTTGCCCAGAGTGCGAGATGGGCTCGCCGTGCCGGGACCACGTGCACCTTGGGAGGCCGGTCCGCCTCTGCGGCGACGGCGTGCAGGCGCCTCCAGGCATGAAGGTCCTCCTCCCGGAGAACATGGCGAGCGCTGGCTTCGCCCGGCTTGAGGCGACTAACTACCCCCCGGGCGCGCTGGGGGCCGGCGGCGTGGGGCCGGTCAGCATTGGACACCTCGTTGCGTTCTCCAGAGACCTCGAGGCCCAGACGCAGCAAGAGGACGCCGTGGGCGTGCTCTGCTCGAAGGGAGCCTGCGCCAACGTCCTGCTGCTGCTGGGCGCCCACTTGGTGCTCGCGCGGGGGTTTTCCGCAGACGAGGCCTGCGCACGGCTGCCGAAGACCCCCCTCAAGCAGCAGCGGTTTCCGGCGCCGTGGGCGCGGGAGGCGCAGTGGCACGCGCACTCGCTCACGGTCAAGGATTGCCTCGTCGGGCTGCAGGTGGCCGTGGCGAAGGGCTGGCTTGATTACGACGGCTTCGACCACGAGGAGTGGCTCAGGCTTCTGAGAACATACGACGCAAGTTTTGCTTTCCATGTTCCTCTCAAGGCCCGCACAGGCGAGACCAGGCGGCTCACCTTCTATGCCATGGCCGACCCCGTCACGACGGTGGCGGACCCAGAAGTGAGGCCTGCGCCCCCGGAGGACGGCTTCGTGTCGGACTACGTCAACCTGCCCAGGGGAACCCGGAAGGGCACAAAGAAGAGGTCGCCCGGCGATTTTGCCAGCGCCCCGGCTGGGACGAGGGAACGACTGCCAGAGTCAGAGGAAGCAACAATTCGGTCGGAGCGGCAGGGCCCTGTCGAGAGGGAGCTGAACCCGGCCACACCGCCGGGGCCGACCAAGTGCGACAGGATGACGACTGAGCCGGATGCCGTGGCCATCCCGATGCGGGAGTACCACTTTGACAGAGTGGCCAGCTCGCGGGATCCGAACCCCGCCGAGGACACACCGAAGCGGTGGAGTGTTAATGAAATCTACCCGAGTCCTCGCGACTGCGAGTACGACGGCCACGACGAGGATGGGACCGCAATCAGGTTCCACGCGACCTCCCCGACGCCCACGACGCCTTCCAGCGTCGACAGGGTCACGTGGTTGGAGATGGTGCGCGTCAGGCGCTGGGGCCATGAGCAGCACAGCAGGCAGAGCTCGGTGCCCGTGAAGTTGGTGAAGGAGCGCGGCCTGTCGACGCTCCCGGAGTTCGGCACATGGCTGCGTTCGGTGGGCTGCAGGAGGTTGGTGCGGCTGAACCGCCCAAACGAGCACGGCTTGCCTTCGACTGGCTCGTACAGGGACTACTTCTCCCGGTGTTGGCAGGTGCAGCAGGAGACCATGCACTTCGACGACGGCTCCGTGCCGCCCGTCCATGTCGTGCGCCGATGCCGCTCCGCGGTGGAGGAGGTTCAGGAGGGGAAAAAACACACCGACAGAATGAATCGTCGCTTCCCCAGGAAAATATGGGAAGGTCTGGGAGGTGGGGGGGAAGGCAGAAACCCAGAAAATAGGGGGTCATACGGGGAATCGTTTTATTTGCGTGCGTTTATTCGTGTGTCCCGGGGCCCCTTCAGAGGTGCTCGCGAGCGCGGGCCACGACGGCCCCGACCAGGCGGGCGGCCGCAGCGCGGTCGTGGTCCACTGCGCGGCGGGCCTCGGCCGCACGGGGACGCTGCTGGGCGTGCTGGCCATGGACATGGCGGACATCCCCGGTGGTGCGTGGATGGGCTGGGTCAGGATGTGCCGCCCAGGCTCCACTGCCGCCATCCTCGTCACCATTGTCGTCATTCTCGTCAGCATTGTCGTCATGGTTGTCAGCCTTGTCGTCATTGTCGCCATCATTATCGCCATCCTCGTCGTCATCGTTGTCGTCATTCATGTGCCGCCCAGGCTCCATTCAGACGCTGGCCCAGGAGGCGTTCCTGAAAACCTACAGGCCGCAGAAGGCGGCCGTGGGGAGGACCCCGTGCAGAGCTGGCCTGTTGCGCCGCCTGCTCCGCATCGTCCGCTGTTCGCGCGCCGCGGGGGACGCCTGATCTTTCCCGGCAGTCGGCACTTTTCGCGGCGAGCAGCTGAGGTGCCCAGTCAATTGGCGTCACTCCGTGGCGTTTCCTCTCGCGCTCGCTCCACAGACACCACATGCTGGCTGCGCGCTGGAGTGGCCATCTCGCCAGGGTGGCCTCTGGTGCGCGGCTTTCGGGTGCCATACTGTCATACTCGCATCGAATATGTCGATTGGCAAGCCGCGCAGCATAGGTCACTTTGGCCTGAGGCCGAAATAAAGGACGAGAGAGGATGATGATGTCTCGGTGATTTGGGAAAAGACCGAGACGATGGATGAAGAACTGAAAGAAGGAGGGAGGAGTTAGGAGAAGACTAGAGGAGTTCCGCTTGCTTCTTCTTTGTTGGCCGCTCCGCTTTGGTCGTCAGCAGAGTTCATGCTGGTCCCATGCTCTTGGGGTGGAGCCCTGAGATGTGTCGTGCTTTTGGGAGGCGGGGATGGTTCCAAAAAGACCCGTATGGTTCGAGTACTACCCCGCTGCGGTTTGACAAACAGGCCACGCATGGCGCGTTCTGGCGCTACGACGCCGCAGGAAGCAGCCTGCCAGTTGTGCTTTTCTGCCGAGGCTCCCTCCTCCTTGGATCGAAGAACGAATAGCTGCATAAACATAGACTTGTGGTGCTCCCTGCGGATCTGTTGGGTCAGTGCGGGACCCAGCTCCCTATGGCTGCGCCGAACGCGCCGTCCCCACGAGGGCTTGCTTGATATCCGTAGTGGCCGTTCCAACAAAAAAACTCCTCCGCTCGATCTTTGGAAACCGCTTCTGCTGTAGTGAAGCTAACCAGGAGTCGGTATTATGCACTATTTGTCCTGCAGCTGCCACGCGGATTCTCACGAGCTCCTCTTCCCTCCTCCTCCCTCCTCCCTCCTCCCTCATCCGTCCCTCCACCAACCCCCGTGGTATCTGGCTCCGGCGCCCATCCCTGGACCGAGCCATGTGTCGACAGGTTTGTTTGCGCAAGTCTGGTCAATGCTGCCAGGACCAGGTTTGACCAGCGCGCCTGGACCGAGAAGAGTGGGGCCAGATGGGGGTGGGGGCAGGAGGAGGACCATCGGTGCCTAATGGCAGCCATTTCGAGTCGTCGGGATCTGTGGCTTGCTTACATGGTGGGCATGGCTGTGGCACGCTTGCGTTGTCTTTCAACTCTCTGTAGTCGAGGGGCACCTCAGTATGCTCTTCTCTTTCTGCCATCCTCTGCTTCCAAAGGGCCTGTGCCCTCCGACATCTTCTGATCGCAATTCGATGTTAGTGTGCACATGCTATCGTACATGGCTGGGGCAGACCCGCGTGCTGCTCGAACATGTTTTACGTTGTCAGACCCTGTGCTTTTTAGTGTTGGTCATGCATCGAAGCAGTCACTTTCTTGCGCTCCGCTTAGCTCTGGCCTGGCGGCCCTTCTGGCCTTCTGCTGTGGCCTCCCGCGCGCAACGTAGACTCGCCAGACCCGGGTCTCGGCTCGCGCGAGGTGCAAGAACAAATAAAATGAAGTCGTCGCCCTCTTGGGAGTCCCCGGCCATGAGACCGGTAAAGCTTCCTCTCCTGGGTCAGCTGTTGGAAGCATGGGGTCCCCTTCCCATCAGTTGGGAAGCTGGCGTCTTTTACATCGAGGTGCCGTCATGGGTAGTACTAGTTGAAACCTGTATCGAGCGTTGATGCCATCAAATGCGAATGGACGGGCCGATCTGATGATGGGGCGAATCATTTATTATCGGAGGTGGGGGGGTGAGATCGCAGTGAAACGGAGACCCCCCGCCGGGAAATCGGTTTCGGTTTCGTGTTCGTGTCGTGCGTGCGGGCGAGGCGAAGCTGCGCGCGATCCTCCTGTAGCTAGGCCGAAGTAGGAGCGAAAGTCCGTTTCCCGTCTGCCGGTGGCCGGGAGGTGTCCCAGTTGGGCCGGGCGGTGTCCTGGGTGTCCCGGGTGTCCTGGGCGTCCCGGCGCTAACGCATGTCGCTAATTTCATAATTCATTTTTGTCGGCGCCTGCGGCTGGCTTTGTTATCCAAGCCAGCTTATCTTATCCAATCCATATTGTCCAATCCAATCCATCTTATCTTATCCAACCCATCTTGTCCCATCTTATCTAATCCCACCCAATCCAATCCACCCAACCCAATCCATTTGTTTCTGCGCCTGCGGCGGGCCAATCCGATCCATCTTATCTTATCCAATCCATCTTGTCCAATCCAACCCATCTTATCTTATCCAATCCATCTTATCCCATCCAATCCAATCCACCCAACCCAATCCATCAATTCATTTTTGTCGGCGCCTGCGGCTGGCTTTCTTATCCAATCCAGATTATCTTATCCAATCCATCTTGTCCAATCCGATACATCTTATCTTATCCAACCCATCTTGTCCCACATTATCTTATCCCACCCAATCCAATCCACCCAACCCAATCCATCAATTCATTGTTGTCGGCGCCTGGGCGTGGTCGCGGCAGACTGCGAGGCTCGAGCGTTCGGCACCCTTGCCTTTCGCTCGACGGATAGGTCGGTCGACGGATAGGTAGATAGTGGGATATCATCGTCATCGCGATCACCATTGTGGTGGAGGGAGACTCTGATAGAGAGGGAGAGAGAGAGAGGGCGAGAGAGATATAGAGAGAGAGAGACAGAGCGAGAGAGAGAGAAAAAAAGACAGAGAGAAAGGGAGATATGAGATCAAGGTGACAGGCTGGAGGTCAGTCAGGGTGGGCATTTGATGTCAATCCACCCCCAACCTCCTTATCGCCCGCAGGGCGGTCGTATAGGTATATCTATGTGTACACATAGCTATAACTATAAGTATGTGCCGAAGACTCGAAGACGCCTGCGGCGAATCACTGCCGCCTGCTTTTTGGAAGTGCCTGTGTGGCCGAACGTTGTGGCCAGAGCTTGGACAAACTAACGGGCCATGGGTGGGTTCCCAAAGCCGTTGTGGGAATCGTTTCGGGAACACGTGGGGAGAAGAAGAGGAGGAGAGGGCGCTTCTGGCTTTCCTGGAGGACCTCTCGGGGACCTAGTGGGTCCCCGTCGAGTGTTCTTGTCTGCCTCTTGGGGGCATCTTGGGCCGTCTTGGAGGCATCATGGGCCCATATTTGGCCCTCTTGGGGTCATCGCAGGCGTCTTGGAGGCATCTCGGGACCATCTTAGAGGCGATCTTGGCCGTTTTGGAGGCCATCTTGGGGAGGTGTGAGGTCTTTCCAGGTGGCTAGCGGGCTGTGCCAGAGGCCAGTGGAAAGCTTCTGGTAGAGCCAAAACAACCCAACGTTCGGCACGTCGTGTGCATTTGTACAATGGCCATCGGCCCATCCCAGCACCAGGCCTGCCTGGGTCGTGGATGTATTTTGGAGGGTTGTTGCGAGCCTCTTGGGGCCTCTTCGGGGCATCTGGGGGCGTCTGGGGGCCTCTTGGGAGCCTCCTGGGGGCCTTTTGAGGCTTGCTGACGGTCTCGGCGGTCATGTGAGGGCGGAGGGCTCGAAATTTCAGTTTGTGCTCCTTTTGGGCCCCGGTTGAGGCCTTCCTGGGGCCCTCGTGGGGGCCTCTTGGACCGTTTTGGGGGCATCTCAGGGTAGCTTTTGGGGGCAATTCGGCCGTCTTGGAGCGGTATTGGGGGCTCCTTAATGTACAGGCGTCGGAAGAAATGAACGAACACTCATGCCACATTCATCTATCAATGCCCCCTCCAATGATCAATGTTGGCGGTGGGTTGAGTGACTTGCATTTCGACCGCAGTCTTCCCCGCGCGTGCCAACTTCGGTTTTAGGGAAGAGGGGGAGTGCCCACTAGTCGTTTGAAATTACCGTATCGGGCGTATCAGACAGCGAAGGGCCGCGACTGCAAACAAAATACTCCGACTGAAGGGCTCCGCATGATAATTTTCTGAGTTCACGCGGGTCATCATCATCGAAGGCGAACGATGGTGATCATGCCATGTTACCAGGATGCATGCGACCTGTGAGGCCGTTGAGTCCCGTGGGGCACGTGGGGCTTTTCAGACTTTCAGGGCTTGTGGGACCTGTGCGACCTGTGGGACCAGTGCGACCTGAGGGGCTTTGCGACCTATGAGACCTGTGGGACCTGGGGCACCTGTTGGCCCTGTGGGACTTGTGGGGCCAGTGGCCCCCCTGGAACGTGCGGGACCCGTGAAGCCTATGAATTTGCGAGTCCTGTTGGGGACATGAAGTGTGTGTGTGTGTGTGTGTGGACTGCAGGGCTCGTTGGACCTGTGGGACATGTGGGACTTGCGAACCCTGTAGGACGTGTGGGACCTGTAGGACCTGCGGGGCCCCCTGGGACTTGTGAGACCCGCGAGACTTGTGGGACCTGTGCAACCTGTGCGTCCTTTGGCTCCCGCTCCAGACCTCCTCGCGATTCACTCACAGACGTTGCTCCCGCTTGAGATTTCCCAACGATTTGCCCCCCTGGGGCGCTCAAGTATTATCCATGTTATCGTGGGCCAATGAGCGGCTCGAAATCGATCGGGAAAGGGCTCCCGCTGGAGACTTCTTCGCGATTCCTTCATCAACGAGGTTCCCGCTCGAGGCTTCCTCCAGATTCAGGCCTGAGGAGCCAAAACGTGACGACAGTTATAGGTTTGGATGACCCCGCCGCTCGGGTTCGAACATGGAGGTGGCGGGACCCCAGAAAGAGGAGCTCCCGATCGAGACGTCACCTCGATCCTCTCACAAACGAAGCTCCCCCTCGAGACGTTCTCCTGATTCATGCCTGAGGAACCCCAAAGCGATGACAACTGCAGGATTTTGATGACCCCACTCGGATTCGAACATGGATTTGGCGTCCCCATAGAGACAGGGGTCACAGGGCTCCCGCTCGAGGCTTTCACTCACGAGCGAGGCCTCCCGCTCGAGACCTTCTACAGATTCAGGCCCGAAGCGCCCCAAAAGTGTCGACCTTCCACAGGGATTGGATGACCCCGCTCAGACTCGAGCGTGGGGATGGGGACCTGGGACCCCAGAAGGAGGGGCTCCGGCTCGAGATGTCCCCGTTATGCATGAACGAGGCTCCGCTCGAGGCCTT
>CAUYUJ010016194.1:509531-607031 GCA_963575745.1 Prorocentrum cordatum | reverse complement strand
CCGGGCTCCTCTCGGGGTACTTTTGATCCAGGGACCCCCAGGGGCCGCCCCGCGCGCGCGAACCAGAAGTACTATTTACCAGTTACCGGAGATCTTAGCACGCTTCTGGCCCGTTGGGCCGGCGAATTCATCGTTCCTGAGTTCAGGCCGAATCCTGTATGCCACACCCCTTTCCGACCTTCAACAGAGCGGTTCACGCCCGCGCCGCCGTGGCGGTTCGGCGGCGGCGCCCTCTGGCGGCCACGGGCGCAGCCTCGAGGGGGCAGCCCCCGGCTGCAGTGCCGAAGGACCCCGAGGTCGTCCTGGGCGTGAAGGGTTTTTCCGAAGGGCTTCGGCGACCCGTCCTCCTCCTCTTCCTCCTCCTGCTCCTCCTCCTCCTTCTCCTCCTCCTCCACCTCCTCCTCCATCTCCTCCTCCCCCTCCCCCTCCTCCACATCCTCCTCCTCCTCCTCCTCCTCCTCCTCCTCCTCCTCCTCCTCGGGTCGCCTACGGCCCCAGGGAAAACCGTGCACCTGGGCGAAGAGGAGGCAGTGCCAGGCGCTTCGCGCAAACCCACCCAGCCCAGCCAGAAGCGATGCCCAGGCGAGCTGCCCTGATCGGTGATGTGGAGCAGACTGCAGTGGGGTGGCATCCAGGGTTGATCAAGGCGTCGTGCGCCAAGACGGGGAGGACGGAGGAGGAGGAGGAGGAGGAGGAGGAGGAGGAGGAGGATGAGGAGGAGGAGGAGAGGAGGAGGAACAGGAGGGACGATGCAGGAGGATGAACAGGTGCTTGAGGAAGAGGAGGAGGAGGAGGAGGAGGAGGAGGAGGAGGAGGAGGAGGGCGAACAGAAAGGACAGAGGCCTCTTGGATGCCTCTCGGAGTCTCTTCGGATTTCTTTCGAGAGCTGAGTTTCTTGGAGTCCTCTTGGGGCATCTTGGGGGTCTCTTGGCGAGGGCATCTTGGGGGCTTTTGGGAGCCTCTTGGGGCCTCCTGGGCACCTCTTGGGGCCGTCTTGGGGCACCCTAGGTGGCCATCCTCGAGGGGGGGGGAAGGGTTCCTGGAGCCGCTCACGACGAGAGCCTCCAGATCTCTCGGCCCCATCCCACAGCATTGATGTATCGCCCGCCCGTGCGCCGGTTTCTGAGGATCCCGGCGGTTTGAATACCATGTGCGAGGGTACCGATTTGAAGATTCTACACCAGCGGAATACGGGGATGACGATGAGGAGACGGTCGCGGGAGAGAATGAGGACAGCCACCATTGCCACCACCACCGCCACCATCATCGCCGTCGTCACCGTCGATGCCGTCGCGTGATGCTGGAGTTGTCGTTTGGAGGGCGCCGATGTTGGCCGCAATTGTTGCCCGAAAGGGGCATGGCAGCACCCTCGCGTTTCCCGCTTTCACCTTTTCGAGCGCCCCCCGACTTCGACGGTTTGCCCTCAAGCGCAATGTTGTTTCCCGCGGCCAGCCTGTGCAGATGGCCCCGGTGCCTACGGTGCGTACCCATGAGGCGAGCAGTGGCAGAGCATGAGACGAGTTGTGGTCGCTGAGCAGTTCATCGCGTCCTCTTTTTGCAGCGGCCGGCTACGCCAGCAGTGCGTAGTCAAGGCAGCAGCAGTGATGGATGTTGGAAGTAGGAGCGGCAGCCACGCTGCAACGGTAACGATTGTTTGCCACGGCGGTCACCCGGACGTTGACAGCGGCGGCAGCAGCAGCGGTTGCAGCAAGGGATGGCAGGCAGAAGTGGCGGTTCTGTCCTACCGTGCGAGGGGGTACACGCGGTCTCGCCTTCGAGGACGCGGACAATCCCGGGCAGTGGAGCGAGTTCTTTGGGGACGCTGCCCGCTGCACCGGTCGGGGCTTGGCGTTGGGCGGTGATTGCCAGGAGAGGTGGCAGAACGCATGCCCTACAAAGGTTAGTGTTTCGGACCCCTTGCGTAGACCGAGGGGAGTCTTTACAGCCAGCATCTGGGATGCAACCCGCGGCATCGACTGATGCGAGGCGCGGTAAATAGGCGCTACGCCGCACTCGCTGTCTCAGGGCAGAAGGAGCTGGGGGGGAAGGGACGGAGACATAGCAGGCGCATCAAACAAGAAATCGGCCCGCCAGCAGGTGCCGACAGAAGTTTCTCGTCACCTAGCGGGCCCAGGGACCCACAGGAGCCTTGGGGCACCCCGGGGGGGCCTCAATGATGGACGACGAAGGTGCCCCAAGATTCCTGATCGACTGCCTCAACGTCTTCTCATTGCAAGCCTCCCCATCGGCCCATGCCTCAGCGAACTCCGAGCGCGCTGTGCCGTGAGAAAAGAGGTGGGGCGGCATCAGCGAACCGCTCTGGGGGGCACACGCAGTCGAGACCAAGGGAAGGCTCCGCCCGAGCAGCTCCGCGCATTGCCCCGTCGATCGAAACAGGGGGCTCTCGTCTGACACGTGCGCTTCTGGGACTACCCTGAGGCTCATGTTGGTTTCTATTGGGGGCCTTTATGGCCTGTGCGTGGGGCCGTCGTGATTTATTCTGGGAGGCTCTCTTGAAAAGGGAGGGCGACGACGACGGCGAGCACATCCTCATCGTCCCCCTTCCTCTCTTTTCCCCTTCTGCGCAAGCTGCCCAGTGTTCGGGCCGTCCCTTCCTCTTTGGCCCGCGTCCACTCCTACTTCTCCGCCTCCTTCCCTCGCTGGTCCTCCTCCTCCTGCATCCACTTCCTATCTCTGCTTCATTGTTCCCGACTCTTCCCGTCTTTCTTCTCATCCCTCCGTTCCTCCCGCTTTCTTCCCTTTTCTTTATCCTCGCCCATCCCGTTTCCTTATGAGCAGCTCCTGTTCGCGCCATGAGATGTGTCGATCGGGCTTGGGCGTTTCGCCTGAGACATCGTCAATCCTCACCACTTCTGCCGCTGAGCTTTGACATGCCAAACAATTAAATACATGGAAGATGTCAGGCCGTTTTCAAATTGTGGCTCTCGGCTCAGCGCCATGCACCTTCGTCTCAAAATCTTCCAACCGTTACTCAGATACAGGATGGCCCGCGTTCAATTGAGGCTATCGTTGGAGGATTCTGCAAGTTGCAGCACTCGGAGGAAAACTGTGAGTTCTCTCAGCGGGTGGACGGTCGTTCCGTTTCTGAACGGGGGTCTCGCTTGAGACTTTACGCGTCTTGCTATTAGATCGGCGTCACCCCAACATACTGATACTATGTGTGCGTCGCCCCCCCAGGGGCGATGCGCCCACCGAGGAATGTTATGGTATATGCGCCGTGGCGTGCGCTTTCTGGCCACACCGCTCGAGAAACGACATATTACAAGATGGGTATACTATATGTTCGAGTCGGACGCGCGTCCTCAAGGAGGACATATAGTATTAGTATGTCTCTGCGCGTCCTATAGGAAGTCTACCACTCTGCAGCGCTGCGCAGATGGAGGGCGATATCCCCCAGGTCGCCCGCGGGGGAGAGAGAAGGTGCTTTCGCCTCGCGCGCCGCGGTCGGGGCCTCAGCAGCTGCCCTTCTCCAAGGGGTCAGCTTGGAGGGCGCGAGGGCGCGAGCGGCGCGAAGTTAGGTGTCCAGGAGTTCCTTCTCAAAACCCAGAACGCCCTCGAGTAATGAGAAAATCATGACGCAAGGTTTTTCGCCATTTTCGGTCTCTGGGGGCCCTTGCCAGGCCTCGGGGCCGTCAAACATCGACTCGGGATGACAAGCCGGTCCCGGGGAATAGGCTCAGACCTTGGGGGGTCGACGCAATGAAAAAATCAGGACGTCGGGGGTGTGGGCACGGAGCCCTCTCGCTTGAACCCCATCGCAGCCCTCCTCTACGCTACTTCCCCAGGCATCCGACGACGTGACGAGCGCGCGACCGCAGAGGTCTCGACCCCTTCCCCGGGGACAGTTTTTCCTCCCGGATCCATTGCTGGTGTCCCCAGTGCCCGAAAACGGGCCACCGGGACCGATCGCGGGCAAAAACCGTTGGGATTGGAAAAGCATGCCGCCGGAGAGCTGGGACCTCCGCGCCAATCTCCTCCCAGGAGCACCGTCGCCCGCCCCGCCCCCATCCCTCGCGCTCGGGCCATGGGGGTCCCCAGACGTCCTCCTCCGCTGCAGTTGCGACGCTGAAAGTAGGACCGCTTTGGGTTCGGAAGGGGCTCGCTGCTCTGTGGGTCAGTCCGTGGTTGCGCCTCTGGCGCTTCTCGTGCACCCGGGCTCTTTTGGTGCCAACGAGGGGTATCGTTCTTTGTTTAGGGTTCATCATTCGGGCGACGAGATACATACTTATCCATTGCTCACTGGCCACGCCCATCCTGAACCCGGCAGCGGTATATTGAACCACGCCCTCCTGGTTTGGCCAGGAGGGCGTATACACAGATGCTGGGATCAGGATGGGCCTGGCCAGGGAGCAGTGGCTATGCACAGATCTCGTCGCCCTGATAATGGCGGCAGCTTGACTGTAGGCTCCTCCCTCTGGTTTCCGACATCCTCGGCGGCGGGCTGCAAGAGGAGGAGGAGAAGGAGGAGGTTGAGGAGGAGGAGGAGGAGGAGGAGGAGGAGGAGGAGGAGGAGGAGGGAGAGGAGGAGGAGGAGGAGGAGGAGGAGGAGGAGGTTGAGAAGGAGGAGGTGAAGGAGGAGGAGGAGGAGGAGGAGGAGAAGGAGGAGGAGGAGGAGGCGGAGGAGGAGGAGGAGGAGTCTCCCCCGCGCTCGGTGTCGTCCGTGGCCTCGACCTCGGCCGCGCCCCTCGGCCGCCCTGGTGGGCGGGTGCCGCGGAGGGCGCCCCCCGCAGCGCTGGGTCTGCGGCCTCCTCGGCTGCCCGTCGGGCCCGTCGGGCCCAGGCCCCATTCGATTGTGGACGACGATCAATGGAGAGGAAGAATGTAGCCAAATAGTTTCCAGATGTCTAAAACGTGTGTGCAACATGTCCAAAACATGTAGAGCAACATGTTTTCAACCTGTTTAGGACATTGCTCCTATATTTCCCCCCCCCCCCCCCAAAAAAAAAACACGCTTCGTTCAAAGCTGGGATTGTTAGGGTGTCCACTGTCATGGCATCCACAACCACTCGCTTCTCGGCAGAAGCCATCTCAGGAGGTGCTCTTTTGTGTCAAAGGATTGATCCTCTCGGGGTTCCAGGCCGTCGAGAGACGGCTCGGGATGGAAGGCTGGCACCAGGGCCTCTAGGCCTCCCAGGTGGGCTCGGAGTGGATGGGGTCGCAGGATCACGCCGCATCGCCGATGCATCGCCGATGCGGCTCGATGTGGAGCCCGATTTGCTTCACGTCGACGTCGCCGATGCATCGCCGACGTCGACGATGCATCGTCGATGTATCGGCGATGCGGCGCGATCCCCCGACCCCATCTGCTCCGACCCCATCTAGGAGTCGTCTAAGGGAAGAGGTCCAGACCTCTGGTGGCCCACGTTGTGAAACAACGACCATGACGTCTTGGGTCTGGTGAGATCGTGGCGTCGATTTTTCACGCTGGGAGTTTTCGTGCTGATTCGAGCCCTGGCGCTCTCGGGGGTCGATCCTGCCGGAAAAGTGTCGCATTGAGGGTTGGGTCTACCTAGGGCTCTGGTCGTGACTTGTCACGAGGATGTATTTGTGTTCGCGACGTCGGGCCTCAGAGAAGGCGGGTGCGTCCCTCCCTCACCGAGGGGTGTGAGGGGGTGGGGGGAGCGAAAGAGCGGGGGGGATTGCTCTTGCATCCCGGGTATAGCGGCAACGGTTGGGGAAGTCCTGGACCCCCCCCACATGTTGGTGCTCGCGCGCATATTACAGCGATCGCATCCCCGACGCGCCCCACCCCGCCCAATCGTTACTTTTACACTGGGCTCCCAAGCCCCCGCCCCTGGGTAAGGTAACGGTCGTCACCGGAAGTGCGCCAAACAACCATATCCGGGGCAGAGGCGGGAGCGGGTCGGGGGCGGGGGAGGTGGTGGCAGGGGAGCAGGCGGGGGGAAGAGGGTGGGGAGGATGAGGGGGAGAGGGTGGTGAGCACGGGGAGGAGGAGGAGGGGGAGGAGGAGGAGGAGGAGAAGGAGGAGGAGGAGGAAGAGGAGGAGGAGCAGGAGGAGCAGGAGGAGGAGGAGGAGGAGGAGGAGGAGGAGGAGGAGGAGGAGGGGGGGAGCGGGGAGGGGCGAGCTAGGTGCGCTCGCGTCATATCTGACGTCTTTGCAACACGTTGCAGCGCAAAGCATGGCATCGCACAGCGGTGCAGAACACAACACTGCACAGCATGTCATGGCATGGCGACGGGTTCCTTGGAGGGTAAGTGGATCGTCTTCGAGAGGTCTGGGCTGGTCCGGAGTCGTGGCTCTCTGTCTAGCTCCTCTCCGAAAAGCTCCACACAAGGCGGGGCTGATGGAGAGCACCCGCTGGCTCTGCTTTCAACATCGCCTTCTCAAAGCAGAACGGGGCTCTCGCCTGATACTTCCTGAAAACGACAACGCCCCAAAGTGGGGGGGCTTCTGCGGCCCAAGAAATCAACGACTCGACACCGAATGTGTAATCACTTCCGATGGTTTTTTTTGGGGGGTGCATGTTCGTTTTTCCCGGAAAGGGCGCGGGCCCAGGGTAGGGTTCTCTTTTAGTAGGTTACCCCCCCGGCCCCCCTGCGACTTGGGCCGGCGAAATTATTTTGCGATAAATGACGAGGTTGCGTAGGGCCGGCGAATTAAAAGTTGAGGGTGTCTCGAGCGAAACGCTTGTTTTTCAGAACTTGTTGAGGATGTTTCGAGCGAAGCGTTTGTTTTGTGTTAAAGATTGTCCTCTCCTGGGGACCTGAATTCAGAGGATCTCTCAAGTGAAATGCTTGTTTTCACGTGCCCAGGTCTTGAGGATGTCTCGAGCGAGACGCTTGGTTTCACGCCTCCAGGTTGCCCAGGCAGAGGTCAAGCGCCAGGATTTGTTGAGGATGTCTCGAGCGAGACGCTTGGATTCACGCGTCCTCGTCGCCCAGGCAGATGTCTAGAATGACGAGGTGTTGCGAAAGTCTCGATCGCGATGCTTGTTTGCACGTGTCCAGGTTGCCCAGGCGGATGCCTAGCATGAGGATGTGCTGAGAATGTCTCGAGAGATACGCTCGTTTTCACGTGTCCAGGTCGCCAGGGCGGATGTCTAACATGAAGATGTGTTGAGGATGTCTCGAACGAGACGTTTGCTTTCACGTGTACAGGTCGCCAAGGCGGATGTCTAGAATGAGAAGGTGTTGAACACGTCTCGAGCGAAACGCTTGTTTTCACGTGCCCAAGTCACCCAGGCGGACGTCTCACATGAAGATGTGTTGAGGATGTCTCGAGCGAACTACTTGTTTTCACGTGTTCAGTTCGCCCAGGCGGATGTCTAGCATGAGAATGGGTTGAGGATGTGTTCAGCGAAACGTTTGTTTTCACGTGTCCAGGTCGGTCAGGCGGATGTCTAGAATGAGGATTGTGATAGGATGTCTCGAGCGAAACGCTTGTCCGCAGCACCTGGCACATTCCGTGGCACATCCATTGGCACGTTCCGTAGCGCGTCCCCTTGGCACGTCCTACGGTGCGACCCCATGGCACGTCCCCTGGCACGTCGCCTGGCGCGTCCCCCTGGCATGTCCCCTCTGTCGATTAGTTCTGGGGCAGCTACCATCTGCTTCGGCAGCTCGAGCTCAAGATCCAGATCAGGTCGGCCAGGACTCGGATGCAAAGGAGAACTCGATCCACGACGCTATAGAGCACAATTGCGGCATGGCACATCGCAATTCAGCACGGTGCAGCACAGCACAGCCCTCGGCACGGTACATCAAGATCGATACAATCAGCATTGCAACCTGGCACGTTCCTTGGCACGTTCCGTGGGGCGTCCCTTGGCGAGTCCCCCTGGCACGTCGCGTGGCGTGTGCCCTGGCACATTCCGTGGCACATCCATTGGCACGTTCCGTAACGCGTCCTTTTGGCACGTCCTACGGTGCGACCCCATGGCACGTCCCCTGGCGCGTCCCTTGGGACGTTTCGCGGCGCGTCCTCCTGGCATGTCCCCTCTGTCGATTAGTTCTGGGGCAGCTACCATCTGCTTAGGCAGCTCGAGCTTAAGATCCAGATCAGTTCGGTCAGGACTCGGATGCACAGGAAGACTCGATCCACGACGATAGAGCACAACCGCGGCATGGCACATCGTAATTCAGCACGGTGCAGCACAGCACAGCCCTCGGCACGGTACATCAAGATCGATACAATCAGCATTGCATTTGCCCGTCGCCCAGTCAGGTGTCTTTGAAAACGTTGCCGTGCCTTACACTTCTATATTCCTTTCTGGGTTCGTGGGTCGATCATGTTTTTTGGGGGTGCATGTTCTAGATGTTTGAGCTTATTTGGAAGGACCGAAAACGCGCGCGCTGCAGCGGGAGCACGATTTGGAACAACCAGAGGCGCAGAAATGGGGCCAGCGCCTCAGCGGGAGCAACATCTTGAAACAAAGCCCAAGCGAAAACCCATTTCTCGGACATCCTGTGTGTAAATAAACATGTTCCGGGAGTCTTGTGTGTAAAAAAGAGTACGAGGAGGGGGACGGGACATCTTCTGGACGTCACCAGGGGAGAGAGGGTAATAGTATTCATATTGTGTAATTATAGAGGGGGAGAGGCGTGGTGGCGGGGGACGGAGCTGAAGAGGGAGGAGGAGCCGGCGGATGGGAAGGAAGAGACGGTGTTGAGGAGTAGGAAAACTAGGGGGAGCAGGAGGATAAGGGAGGAGGACGAGGGAGGATAATGTGGGAGGATGCGGTGGATGAGGGATGAGAAGGGAGGGAGGATGGATGTAGGAGGGGCATGTTCCTTCGGGCGTCGAGGGGCGAGGAAAACGCGGAGGGTGAAGCCGAGGGGACGGAGGGAGCACGAGGATGTACGGGGCTTTCGGGCCTCGGTCGGCGCGGGGATGGAGAATGGGGGGGGGGAGAGAGGAGGGGAGGACGCGGTGGGAGGAGAAGGGAACGCGTGCTCGGGCCTCGAGGGGCGAGGAGGGGAGGGAAGTGCTCCGCTCGACTCGCCGTGGACGCTGCGGGCGGCGTGCCTCTCAGAGGGCAGCGGCGGGCGGAGGCGTGGAGGTGGGCAGTCCGCGCGGCGAGAGGGCGCGCAGCGTGGGCTTCGCCCCCCCTCGGAGCCCCTGAGGCCGCCCGAGGGAGCGGCGCTGGGCCCAATGAATCGCAGGCCCAGAGGTTGACACCAACACCAAGATCGGCGGTGTGCATCCACCGAGGGAAGACGATCCCGATCTCGGTGATGGTGGTAATATTCTGGCTTACAAGATGACCGAACTATTACCACCAACACCGAAGTTTAGGACCATCTTCTCCATGTAGAGGCAAACCCCCTATGCTGGTGTTGGTGCCAATTTCCAGGCCTCCAAATGAAGGAACAAGAGGCTCAGAGAAAACGTGTTTGGGGGTCTGCGCTACGGGTGGGCAATGAGGCGCCGTGGCTGGCAGTCTTCTGTTCCCTGTTTCCACACCTGCCGTTTGGGGCTTTGCAGGGCGGCATGACGGGGACACGAGGCTCAAGAGAGAAAGAGAGGGAGAGGGAGAGAAAGGGAGAGAGATGAGTAACATAACAACAATAACAACAACAACACCAACAACAACAACAACAACAACAGCAACAGCAACAGCAACGACACCACCAACAACACCACCAACAGCAACAACAACAGCAACAACAGCAACAACAACAACAGCAGCAACAACAACAACAACAGCAATAGGAGAACTCAGTACCCATACCGCTACATTTCCAGCGTTTTCCGTTCGTTGGGCCTCCTGGGAGGCCCTCGTCGCCACCGCTGGATTCGCCTCGCAATCCTGATCAGAACGCACCCCGGGAGAGGTCCAGGAGTAGCGGTATGGGTACCCTTTGGTTCCGAGGTAAAAAAACAAACGGGCACCATGACCAAGATGTCCATGTCCATGGCCATGGCCCATGTCGATGCCGATCTTGGTCATGGTCCGTGTCGGCCGTCGCCGACTCGCGAGCATGGTCCACGAATTGACGCCGACCAAGATCGACGGTGACCAAGATCGACACGACGTTTCCGCGTTCAGTAGTGGTCCCCGCTTCTTCCTCCCCCCAACGGGCAACGAGCGGCCCAGTATCCCAACTTGCGCGGGGGCGTCACCTGCTGTAGCACGCAGGAGTCGACCTAGCTCCTACAGCCAAATCGCCAGAGCTAAACAGCTGCTGCCAACCCGCATGGGTTGCTGGGAGGGGAGGGGGCCTTCGCTGACACGAAAAGCTCGCGCGCTGGCCCAGGACCGAGCGGCGGTGCCGAAATAAGCGGAGCCGCTGGCGAAAGACTTCCCTGTCCGGCGAGGGTTGGGAGTTGCCAGGCGCGGGCGGCGTGAAAGATGACCAACGGATGAAAGGCCATGCGTGAGCCGCAGATGACAGCGGGCTCCCGAATACCGAGGGCCGCTCCGCGGGGATCCGCTTCCCAGGGGCAGCGTGCAACGGCCAGCTTGCGTCAAAACCCGGTGGTAGAAGACCGAGCTGGCGTCGGGGGCCTTGAGACGGGGGTCATTGCAAACGGGTGTCAGCCAGAGCGAGCGATCTTGAAGGATCATGCAGGGCCAGGGCCGCATTGACCCGGGTTTGGGTGCAGGACCCTGCAGGATCTTGCAGGATCTTTCGCATGGACCCGGGTTTGGGTGCAGGATCTTGCAGGATTCTGCCAGGCCTGACTGACCAGGGTCTGGATTGACCCGGGCCCGATGGCGCACGGGTGACCGCGGGCCCCCTGGGGGGAGGGCCGCTGCGCAGAGACTCGCTGCTCAGGGACAGCGCGTTGCTCGCCGCAGGCGGCGCTTCCCGGATGCTCGGCTATGCCAGGCGGCTTCTGCTTGCTTTACGCGTCTTCAAGGGCGTCCAAAGTGCGCGACATGATGCCGAGGGAGGTGTGCTCTCGACATCCCGCCTAGCCTAGCAAGCCAGCAGCTGTTGCGAAGAACTTCTGTCATGAAAAATGCAGTAGCCGCTGCCTGCTGTCGGCGGGGTCTGGCTGCTGGCAGTTGCGGAGGGATCGGCGCTCGGAACACCAACCGCGCCAACAAGGGTTAGGAGAGGCCCGCCCATGCCACCCCAACATGGGGTGACCTCAGTCAAAGGAGGAAGTCGACGGATACCGCTACCCACTCCTCGCCCTTCCCTTCCCCTGCAGGACCCGCACTCCTCAGTCACAGGAGCTCGGTCGCACTTGTCACGTGCAGTATTCGAGTGGACGGTCGTGGTGACCTCAGTTTAAGAAGTCGTGTCTGCCCCCTCGTGCTGCCTGCCCCGCCCGTCAAGTCTGTCATGTCGCCTCATCGGTATATTCCCGGAAAGGGCGCCGGCCCAGGGTTCTCTTTTAGGATGGTGATCTGTCCCCGGTGCCATGCGGGAGGTGGGCCGGCGGAATTCCGCTCGATAAAAATAACGAGGTAAAGCCCAATTCGGCGTGAAACAAATGCATTTCGCGCGTGCCCGCTCGAGGAAAGTCGACCCCCCATCTCGGATCCTCGATAAATAACGGGGTCTGCGGACCACCGTTTTCCTTAGTAAAAAAGGGTGCGGGGCACTTTTTGCAGAATCCTCGAACAAAAACCGAGGTCTGGAGCCCCGACCGCGACGCGGAAAAGCGCCCCGCGCGCAGGAATTCAGAGGATGTCTCGCGAGTGCCGCGTCCCGCGCGCAGGAATTTCGAGGATGTCTCGACTAATTCGCTTGTTTGTTTAGGAGTTCTTTGAATTTTGGCAGGATGTCTCGAGCGAAATGCTTGTTTTTCATAATTTGTTGAGGATGTCTCATGCGAAACAACGCTGGTTTTGCAAAATTGGGGGGTGTCTCGAGCGGGGGCCTCGTGGGGGGCCAGAATTCAGAGGATGCCTCAGGCGAAATGCTCGTGTTCACGTCCCGCTCGCAGGAATTCCAAGGATGTCTCGCGCGTGCCGCGTCCCGCGCGCAGGAACTTGGAGGATGTCTCACTAATTCGCTTGTGTTGCCCGGATCTCTTTAGATTTTGGCAGGATGTCTCGAGCGAAACGCTTGTTTCTTATAATTTGTTCGCGTCCCGCGCGCATGAATTTTGGGGATTTAGGCAGGATGTCTCGAGCGAAACGCTTGTCCCCAGCACGTTCCGTAGCGCGTCCCCTTGGCACGTCCCGCGGTGCGTCCCCATGGCACGTCCCCTGGCACGTCGCTTGGCGCGTCCCTTGAGACGTTATGCGTCGCGTCCTCCTGGCATGTCCCCCTGTCAATTAGCTCTGGGGCAGCTACCATGTGTTCAGGCATCTCGAGCTTAAGATCCAGATCAGTTCGGTCAGGACTCGGATGCAAAGGAGGACTCGATCCACGAGGCTATAGAGCACAATCGCGGCATGGCACATCGCAATTCAGCACGGCGCAGCACAGCACAGATTTCGGCACGGTACATCAAGATCGATACATTCAGCATTGCAATTTGGCATGTTCCTTGGCACATTCCGTGGGGCGTCCCTTGGCGAGTCCCCCTGGCACGTCGCGTGGCGCGTCCCCTGGCACATCCCATGGCACATCCATTGGCACGTTCCGTAGCGCGTCCCTTTGGCACGTCCCGCGGTGCGACCCCATGGCACGTCCCCTGGCACGTCGCCTGGCGCGTCCCTTGGGACGTTCCGCGGCGCGTCCTCCTGGCATGTCCCCTTGTCAATTCTTTACGCTTCGCGTATCCCCACCAGCCCATCTCACAGCAGCAACTCTCGCGAAGCATGCCGACAGTTGTGTTTTTCAGGCGTGTGTCCGCTGGGCTCCGCATATTTCCCCTGTTCCTCCTTCCTCCCGCCTCCTTGTACATCCTCCTTGTGGGGGGCTCGGGAGAAGGACGAGGCGGAGGAGGAGGGAGAGAAAGCGCTCCTCGTGATTTGAGTTGTTTGGGGTTTCTCGTCCTGGTGTGAGTCGTTCGGGCCCTTCTTCCTGGTGTGAGTCGTTCGGGCTCTTCGTGGTGTGAGTCGTTCGGGCTCTTCGTCCTGGTGTGAGTCGTTCGGGCTTCTCGTGGTGTGAGTTGTTCGGGCCCCTCGTCCTGGTGTGAGTCGTTCGGGCCCCTCCTCCTGGTGTGACTCGTTCGGGCTCCTCGTGGTGTGAGTCGTTCGGGGCCCGCGTCGTGGTGTGAGTCGTTCGGGCTCCTCGTGGTGTGAGTCGTTCGGGCGCCTCGTCCTGGTGTGAGTCGTTCGGGCCCCTCCTTGTGGTGTGAGTCGTTCGGGCTCTTCGTGGTGTGAGTCGTTCGGGCCCCTCGTCCTGGTGTGAGTCGTTCGGGCTCCTCGTGGGGCCTCTTGGGGGCCTCTTGGAGCCTCTTGGGGCCTCTTGGGGGCCTCTTGGGGGCCTCTTGGGGGCCTCTTGGGGGCCTCTTGGGGCCTCTTGGGGCCTCTTGGGGGCCTCTTGGGGGCCTCTTGGGGGCCGCTTGGGGCCTCTTGGGGGCCTCTTGGGGGCCTCTTGGAGGCCTCTTGGGGGCCTCCTGGGGGCCTCTTGGGGCCATCTTGGGGCTTCTTGCGACCCCCTCAGAAGCGCAAATGAGCGCTGCCCCCAGAGAAGGACAACATGAGCCCGAAACCTTCCTGTAAAATCAATGATTTTGCTATGAAGGACGATGAGCGCGGCCCCCTCAGAAGGCCAAAATGGGGCAAAACCGTAGTAAAATCAATGGTTTTGGCTTCCAAGAAGAGCAGAGGGGCCAAACTGCGTCCCCCCTGTCGGGGCCAGAATCCTCGTGAGGGTCGTCATTTTTTAGCCCTCCAAGGAGTCGAAACCGACCCCCTTGCCACCACTCGGCCCGCCCTCTCCAGGCCCAGGGGGAGGGGGTAGGGGGAGGGGTAAACCCCTCCCCGAAGGGGAATAAGGGGGGTTGAGGACAGAGAGAGCTCTCTAAACCACTCACGCCCAAAGGGCTGGTGGGATTAGCTTTGGGGCAGCTACGATGTGTTCAGGCAGCTCGAGCTTAAGATCCAGATCAGTTCGGTCAGGACTCGGATATAAAGGAGGGCTCGATCCACAACGCTATAGAGCACAATCGCGGCATGGCACATCGCAATTCAGCACGGCGCAGCACAGCACAGCCCTCGGCACGGTACATCAAGATCGATACACTCAGCACTGCAATTGCCCGTCACCCAATCAGGTGTCTTTGAAAACGTTGCCATGCGTTGCGTTTCTATATTCCTTTCCGGGTTCGTGGGTCGATCATGTTTTTGTTCGTCTGTTTATCTGTGCAAGTCTCGACAAACATCTTCTTTCAGCACTTGTCCTCGACGCCGCCTTCGTCGCTGTCGCTCTTCTCGGCGTTCTGGTCGTCGCCGTCATCCTCGCTGCTGCCACCATGCCGTCGTCAGCGCCACCAGCTCGGTCGTATCCCCGCTGGGCGCCGTGTGCAAGCGAGGATGACTGGGTCAACGTCTACCTGCGGGTGACGCGGATGACGGAGTTCCCGCAACCCGTGGCGCCAGCGCCAGTCCCACACTCGGTGGGAGGGGTACCACATGGGAGTGGATAGTGGTTCAGTCAAGACGCTGAAACTGGGACCACCTTGAGGTCAGGAGGAGGCGGAGGAGGAGGAGAAGGAGGAGGGGGAGGAGGAGAAGGAGGAGGAGGAGGAGGAGGATGGGGGGGAGGAGGAGGAGGAGGAGGAGGAGGAGGAGGAGGAGGAGGAGGAGGGGTTTTGGTTTTCGGCCCGTGATTGAGATTTTCAGGTCTTGGAGCCTCCTCGTGGCGGAGGCTCGCTGTGGCCAGAAAGAGCAAGCTCGTTCCTTCTATTCGGCGTTCCCCACGGAAGCTCGATGACTCTGCGATGACTGTATGGTTCCTCCTCCTCCTCCTCCTCCTCCTCCTCCTCCTCCTCCTCCCTCCTCCCTCCTCCCTCCTCCCTCCTCCCTCCTCCCTCGTATCTACGTTGGCGTCAACAGTCGCAGCTTGGCAGCAGGCCTGCCGTGTCTGCGCTGGCGGGGGGGAGAAAAAGAAGGCGAGGGCATGAGAAGCAGGAGCGAGGGCAGAAGGAAGAGAAGACGGGATGGGGGGCATCGCGTCCATCTGCGCGATTTCGCGGACAACCGCGGCGAACAATTCAAACGAATAGCCATGATCCGACTCGGCATGCGTGACGTTGCAAAGCCGCCAAGCAGGCCATGGCCAAGAATCCCCAGATCTGGACGAACTGTAATGTGCACCCCGCATGGGGCAGCACATGCTTGCGTTCGTGAAAATTCCCCTTCAGGGAGAGTGGCATCCCAAAAAGTGGCGCCCAGCAGGAGCAAGCGAAGAGCCACGCGGATGCTGCCGCTGACAACCCGCGGCCAGCTGGCCTTGGAGCGCCGGCAGGCGACAGCAACGGCTGGCGCACGGTGCCCTCGAAGCCGTGGTGGGGACACCCGTGCTGCCCTGACGTGGCCGACGACCGACCAGGACGCGCGGCGACGGCCCGTGCCGTGTAGCGTGTGGGAGTGGTGGGCGGTGGCAGCGCGCCCGTGTGCGGATTTTGTGGCGCACGGAGATCGCGAGCAGTGGCAGAACACCCTTTGCGCGGCAGGTGGCTTGTGACAGCCTGGACCGGGCATGACGGGAGGGCAGCGGGAGCCTGCAGCCTGCGAGAGGGGTTGGCAGTGGCCGCTTCTGCCTCGTGCTGGGAACTGCGAGGAAGGCGATCGGTGGCCGCCTTCCTGATGTGTTGTGGCAAGGGCGGGCAGTGGCAGCGACAGCTCCACGACAGGCTTCGTGCGAGAAGAGCGAGCAGCTTCAGCCCCCCCTCGCCACGAAGGGTGTTCGGCGGGAGTCCTCGCCTCTTGGGGCAGCGGACGGGCGAGGAGGGCGAGCAGCGGCAGCGTTGGCCACGCGAGAGGAGTTGGCAGTGCCAGCGCTAACCGCGCGACTGCTAAGGGTGCGAGAAGGGCGAGCAGCGGCTGCCACCCCCTCGTGAACCGTGCGAGGAAGGCGAACCACGGTCGCATCTCTGACGTGACGGTGTTGGACATGGGCAGCACCATCCAGAGGCCGGCGGCGAGCGGGGAGGGGGGAGTGAGAAGTGGAATGCCTCCTCAGAAGGCGGCGGGACTTCTCAGAAGCCCTCGCGCCTTCTGAGAGGGTTCCCGTGTCTTCGGGGATGGCTTCAGAAATTTCCAGAAGGCCAGGGGACATCCGAGCTTTCTGAGAAGGCCCGCCCCTTCTCATTTCCCCCCCAGGCTCGCCTCCGACGAAGGCAGCCAACGGCAGCCTTCCCCGTGTGAGAAAACATGCGCGGTGGCGCGTGGGCGGGGCGAGTAGCGGCAGTCCTGCAAGCAGGGGCCCTCACCTCCGAAGTCGCAGTTCTGTTGTGTCGGCGGCCCTTGGGGATCGCAGCCTGCTCCCCCGGGCCAGTTCTTCACCCCGAGTCGTTTCTGACGGTCCCAGGGCCGTAACGACTTCCGAAGGCCAACAAAAATGCGAAAAACCGGCCGGCACTCCTCCTCCTCCTCTTCCTTCTCCTCCTCCTCCTCCTCTTCCTCCTCCTCCTCCTCCTCCTCCTCCTCCTCCTCCTCCTCCTCCTCCCGTTCCTCTTCCCAGGCCGTTTCGTCCAACCCGCGTTAGCGCCGACTGTTTAATTTTGGTCGACTGCGTTCAATTATCCGTAAGGGCTTCGCCCCATGCCGCCAGCCCCCTGTCTCGGATAATGGGAGATGCAAAAGCTATATCATGAGGTCTGGGCGCCGCCGTGAAGCAGTGTCGGGACCTGTTTGTTTTTCGACCCTGACCCTACAAATCTGCGTCACGGGTGCCAGCGAATTTCAGAAATGTTGCAAATCCGCTATGTTTTTGGACGCTGACCCTACGGATCTGCATGAGGGGTGCCAGCAAATTTTAGAAATGTGGCAAATCCCCTGTGTTTTGGGGCCCTGACCCTGCCGATCTGTGTGAGAGGTGCCGCCGAATTTCAGAAATGTGGCAAATTCCATATGTTTTAGGATCCTGACCCTGCCGATCTGCGTGAGGGGTGCCACCGAATGTCAGAAATGTGGCAAATCCTATTGTTTTTGGATTCTGACCCCGCCGATCTGCGTGAGGGGTGCCACCAAATTCCAGAAATGTAGCAAATCCAATATGTTTTTGCACCCTGACCCCGCCGATCTGCGTCAGGGGGGCCACCGAATGTAAAACATGCGGCAAATCCCGCGTGTTTTTGCACCCTGACCCCGCCGATCTGCGTGAGGGGTGCCACCGAATGTCAGAAATGTGGCAAATCTCAATGTTTTTGCACCCTGACCCCGCCGATCTGCGTCACGGGTGCCACCGAATGTCAGAAATGTAGCAAATTCTATTGTTTTTGGAGCCTGACCCCGCCGATCCGCGTGAGGGGTGCCACCAAATTCCAGAAATGTGGCAAATCCTGAGTGCTTTTGCACCCTGACCCCGCCGATCTGCATGAGGGGTGTCAACTCTTACCCACCCCAGCAATTCAGAGCACACGCTCAGGGCGTGGTAAAAATGCCCGTTTCGGGCCTCCCCCCTCGCGCGGTCCATCAACAAGGAACAGTAAGCAGCAAAAAGCAGAAATGAAACAAGGAACAGCAAGCAGCAAGAAGCAGAACTGTAACGATGGAAACTGGAAGCTGCAACTGGCACAGGGAACTGCAAACCTTGGGCCTGCAGCCTGGTGACCCCACAAGGGGGCCAGCGGATTCACAGCGAGTCGCGGCTGCAATCATGAACATCCTTGCCGACCAGCCCACGCGTCCTTCAGGATGCATGGCCTCCCTGCTTGCTCTTGCGCGCATCCGAAGAGTGGCGACAATCGTCGGCGATCCGGGAAAGATAGGGAGGATAAGACGCACCACCACCACCGTCACCACCTGGAGGAGTGAGGCAGAGGGTGGTCAGGGGTGGTGGTGGTGTACATCGTTTCGTGCGCTCTCGCGATACATCATGCACATCTGCATCCCTCATCTCAGCTCGCATCCTGGATCCCCCAGACCCAGACCCCCGACGTCATGATTTTTTCATTGCGTCGACCCCCCGAGGCCCCGGGACCGGTTTCTCACCCCGGGCCGCTTGTTGGCGGCCCCGAGGCCCGGCAGAGGGCCCCCGTGGGGGCCGAGCGTGGCGAAATCCCCCCCGTCGTGATTTTGTCACTGCTCGAGGGGGTCTATAGGGACGGTGGTGGCACGCTTCCTGCCCCCAGCGAGAGCGGAGGGCCCCCGGCGACCGGGCCCACCCCCCCAGGCGGCGCCCGAGCGGCCGGCGTCGCCCGAGCGGCCGGCCCCGCGGCGCTCCTCGGGCGACGATCGCCGCGGCGGCGGCGGCCCTCCGAGAGGACCGCCGCGGCGGGCGGGCGGTCCGCGGGGCCGCGGCCGCCGTGGAGGGCCGCCGATTCGTCCCGCCGATGCTCCACGAGATCAGTCAGAGGGGGAGGAGGAGGAGGAGGAGGAGGAGGAGGAGGAGGAGGAGGAGGAGGAGGAGGAGGAGGAGGAGGAGGAGGAGGAGGGAGGAGGAGGAGGAGGGAGGGAGGAGGCGGCGAGAGAGGAGGGAGGAGGGAGGAGGGAGGAGGGAGGAGAAGGATGAGAAGGAGGAGAAGGAGGAGAAGGAGGAGAAGGAGGAGGTGGAGGAGGAGAAGGAGGAGGAGGAGGAGGAGGAGGAAGAGGTACCCATACTGCTACCTAACTAGTTGGTTCCTGTTCTCAGCCCTGTCCGCAGAGCGAACGCGCCAGTCTCTCGCCGCGCGCACCCGCCAGGAGGGGGGCGAGCTGAGGCTCTGAAGAGGAAGAGGTACCGACAACCGACACTGCTACATGTCCCTTATGTTGCCCTTCTTGGAGCCTCCTGGGAGGCCCTCGTCGCCACCGCTGGGTTCACATCGAAGTCCTGGTCAGAACGCAGCCCGGCAGAGGTCAGGGGAGTCGCTGTATCGATGCCCCTTGGGATTCCCCAGTTCGGGCGCAACTCTTAGGAGGTTGAATTCTAGACGCTTCGCGTATCCCCACCAGTGCCCCCTTCCTTTGTGGTGCGGCTGGAGCTTGGCGCCGAAAGGGTGACTTCTCTTCGCCGTTCCGCCGCCGGTCGCCGCGCCTTGGCGTCCCCACCCGCTGGGATGTCTGTGCCGGTCACCTGCCGACGCCACTGGCGTCTTAATGAGGGTCATATTGTCCCTTGCATGTGCATACGCCTCTGCGGCCAATTATCTTCGTTCCGCGCCCCGAACGTTGCCCCGCTTCTTGACCTTCGTATGGGAGCCGCCGACCAAAAAGTATCCCCACCAGTGTACTTTCGCAGTTGCCCGCATTGTGCCAGTGCCCTAATTTCACGGTTCTGTCCCTGGTCGTGTTTCTTACCGATTTTGACGTTCCGACGTTCTGCATGTTTGCACACTGGCAGTACTTCTCAGTTTCAACCCCTTCCGCCGTCCTGTTGCCGTTGGGCCGCTGCGTGAGGCCTCGGCCGGCGCGTAGCTGTTGCCTCGCGCGTCGCCTCTGCTTTAAGTTTCTCGCGTTTCCTCTGCCTAATTAGTCTCTGCGTAACCCGCTTTGACCTGACTCGCCGCCGGCGCGCTCGCCCGCGGCCGCTGACTAAAAAGTATCCTTACCAGCATGGTCGCGCCGCCGCTCCATTTTGGCTGCGCCTACTTGTTGGTCGCCACCGGGATTTCCACGCCACCGGGGTGGGAGTGCCGCTCCTGGTGCACTTCTGAGTGGCAGCCCGCGCGCTCGCTTCGCTGGCCCCTTTCTGCGCCTGTCTTGCTTTCCCGCTTTCCACGTTTATGCTGCCTAGTCGTGGCCCGGCTAGAATGTGGACGCCATTTGACCCGCTTCATGAGGCCGCTGGCCAAAAAGTATCCCCACTAACCCATCCAGAGACGATGTCGTCCAGGCGAGTTGGGGTGATCAGGAAAGTGCGGGAGCAAAGAGGGGGACGGCCGAACCGTGCGAAGGAAGGAGGAGGAGAAGGATGAGGTTGGATGGGTGGATGAGGGAGTGGGGAGAAAGAGGTTGAATATGATGATGATGATGATGATGATGATGATGATGATGATGATGATGATGATGATGCTGATGATGATGATGATGATGGTGAGGAGGAGGAAGAGGAGGAGGAGGAGGAGGAGGAGGAGGAGGAGGAGGAGGAGGGAGGAGGAGCAGGAGGAGGAGGGTAAGCAAAATGGCCAGAGGTCTCTGGGATGTCTTTCGGGGCCTCTTGGGATATCTCTTGGGCGCTTCTTGGTGGCCTCTTGGGGCGTCTTGGGGGTCTCTTGGCGGTCCTGGGGGGCTCTTGGGCGTCTTGGGTGCCTCGCGGGGGCCTTTTTGGGGCCGCTTGGGGTCCTCTTGTTGGGGGCCTCCTGGGGCCCTCTTGAGGGCCTCTTGCGGCCATTTTGGGGCCATATTGTGGCCTCTTGGGGCCTCCTGGGCGCTTCTTGGGGCCATCTTGGAGTACATCGATCGAAGAAGAGGGGAGCTTCAGTTAGCGCCCCCCCCCCCCCCCCCCAAAGAGGCCAAATTGGGGCCAAAACAATAGTAAAACCAATGATTTTGGCTTCCTCGCCGAGGCCATTTTGGACGCCCTGATCGCTCGCGACCGGCCCTGTCCAGGTCCAGGGGAGAGGAGGTGGGGGGAGGGGTGGGGGGCCTTTGGGGGCTTCTTGGGGGCCTCTTTGGCCGTCTGAGGGCGTTCCTGGCTTGTCTGACGCCGTCGGAAAGCCGTCTTGGGGGCCTGTCTGGGTCGTCTTGGGATCCTCTTGGAGCATATCAGGGGCTCTTAGAGGCCATCTTGGGCGTCTTGGGGGCCTCTTGGGCCGTTTGGGGGCCCTCTTGGGGCCGTCTTGGGAGCCTTTTGGGCAGTCATGGGGCCATCTTGGAGGCCTCTTGGGCGATCTTGGGGGAATCTTGCGCCGTCTTGAGCCGCCGGGAGGCCGAACAGAAGCAACTGCCAGAATCTTTCAAAAGCCTGAGGACAATGAATCATTGCGGCCTCTTCGGGCCCTCCTGGAACACCTCCTGGACGCCTTTTGGGCCGTCTCGGAAGCCTCTTGGGGGCCTCTTGGGCCGTCTTGGGCCATCTTGAGGCCATCTCAGGCCGTCTTGGGTGCATCTTGGGCCTTCTTGGAGGCATCTTGGGGCCATCTTAGCCGTCTTGGAGGCCATTTTGGCTGTCTTGGAGGCCCCTTGGGCCCTCTTGGGGCCGTCTTGGGGGCCTCTTGGGCTGCCATGGGGCCATCTTGGGGGCCTCGTGGACGATATTGGGGGCCTCTTCGGCCGTCTTGAACCGTCGGAATGCCGAAAAGAAGCAAATGCCAAACTCTTTCAAAAACCTGAGGACAATCAATGATTGTAGCCTCTTCGGGCCCTCCTGGAGGACCTCTTGGAGGTCTCTTGAGCCGTCTTGGAGGCCTCTTGGGGGCCTCTTGTGCCGTCTTAGGCCATCTGGAGGCCATCTCAGGCCGTCTTGGGTGCATCTTGGGCCGTGTTGGAGGCATCATGGGGCCATCTTGGCCGTCTTGGAAGCCATCTTGGGCGTCTTGGAGGCCTCTTGTGCCGTCTTAGCGCCCTCTTGGGGCCGTCTTGGGGGCCTCTTGGGCCGTCATGGGGCCATCTTGGAGACCTCGTGGGCGATCTTGGGGCGATCGTGGGGCCTCTTGGGCCGTCTTGAGCCGTCGGGAGGCCGAAAAGAAGCAAATGCCAAAATCTTTCAAACACCTCAGGAAAATCAATCATTTTGGCCTCATTGGCCCCCTCTGGAGGACCTCTTGGAGGCCTCTTGGGGGGCCTCTTCGGCCGTCTTGGGCCATCTTGAGGCCATCTCAGGCCGTCTTGGGCGCCTCTTGGGCCGTCTTGGCGCCCTCTTGGGCCGTTTATGGGCCCTCTTGGAAGCCTCTTGGGCCGTTTTTGGGCGGTCTTGGGGGCCTCGAGGGCCGTCTGGAAGCGTCGGGACGCCGAAAAGGCGAGAACGCCAAGATCCTCAAGAAGCATGAAGGATTTTTGCTTGGGGCCTCCTGGGCCGTCATGGAAGCCAGGACCCTTCCCCGGAAGCATGTCCGGTGCACGCAGCGAGGCGCTACCCGAGGAGGTGGGGACCACGTCGAAGATTACAGAAACCCTTCCCAGGCAGCACTTGGCATCCTACCACGCCTCAATGTGCCAGGGGGCACGGTGGCAGATTGAAGCCTGCGCTTTTTTCGATGCGAGTCGAACGACGTGCCATTGAGCTTGTACGCCAACATGTCTTTGAGTTTGTACGCTGCTGTGTGGGCACCATGCTCATGCAAGCGAGAACCACGCGATAATTAGACGTGTCCACCCAGCACTTTGATTCGGCGTCACGTCCAGCCCCGTCTGTGCCCGGCTTGTTGCTCGCACCCCTGATCAGCACACTGTTCCAGAGGAAGGCCTATGCGAATCGCCCGTTGACACCCCCAGCCCCAGATCGCTGGACGTAGCTCAGGCTGGCGTTCCCGCCTGCACGGGTCCAGCTGCCCCCCAGCCCGCGAGCAAGACGTGGCGTGAGGCCCCGGGCGTCCTGGCTTCCGCGAGGCCCTGGCCTGGAGCAGGACAGCGCAGGCATGTCGCAGCGCGTGGGCTGAGCTATCCGGTCGGCCGCAGGCCACCCCCGTGAGCCTGAGGAGGGAGATCTAGGCCTCCCAGATGGGGTCGTAGTAGATGGGGTCGGAGGATCGCGCCGCAATGAGGGTCACCGCCCACCAAGCCACCCCAACTCAACCCAGAGGCCCCGGTGTGCCCTCCATTGCCAGTGGGGGTGGGGGCTCGGGGAACACTGGAAAGCACAGGAAGCCCGTTCCCCCCCCAACCCGAGATTCGGGTCTTCGGGTGTCTGGGGTGGTTTGGGAGGAGGAGGAGGAGGAGGAGGAGGAGGAGGAGGAGGAGGAGGAGGAGGAGGAGGAGGAGGAGGAGGAGGAGGAGGAGGAGGAGGAGGAGGAGGAGGAGGAGGAGGAGGGAGGAGGAGGAGGAGGGAGGAGGAGGAGGAGGAGGAGGAGGAGGAGGAGGGGGAGGAGGGGGAGGAGGGGGAGGAGGGAGGAGGAGGAGGAGGAGGAGGAGGAGGAGGAGGAGGAGGAGGAGGAGGAGGAGGAGGAGGAGGAGGAGGAGGAGGAGGAGGAGGAGGAGGAGGAGGAGGAGGAGGAGGAGGAGGAGGAGGAGGAGGAGGAGGAGGAGGAGGAGGAGGAGGAGGAGGAGGAGGAGGAGGAGGAGGAGGGGGAGGAGGAGGAGGAGAGGGAGGAGGAGGAGGAGGAGGTGGAGGCAAGGGGCGTCAGGCAGGCCCAGGGCCTGGGATGAGGCTGCATGACTCCAGAGCGTCTCGGGGCGCTCTCCGAGCGCGCCCGTGGGCCTTCCGGGGCGGCCGCGGCGCTCGAGACGTCCGTCCTGCAGGCCCGCGAGCTCTCACAGATTCCCGACGTATGCCCTCATCCGAGTTTGTCCTCGTCCTGCTTTCGTCGTTTGGGAGGAAGGGGGGAGGGCGAGGAAGAGAGACTCAGGCTCGGAAGAGGAAAGGGTACCCATACCTCTACCCTCCGCCTGTTTTCCCTGTTTCGGGCCTCCTCGGAGGCCGTCGTCGCCACCGCTGGATTTGCTTCGAAATTCGGGTCAGACCGCACCCTGGCAGAGGTCCGGGAAGTAGCGGTGTCGGTACCTTTTGGTCTACCCACAGACGGCAGGCTCGCACAAAGCACATCGTGGAGAGAAGGGAGGAGAGAGAGAGAGAGAGAAAGAGAGAGAGAGAGAGATAGAGGCTGGTCGTTGCCGCTGTCTCGGCTCAAGACCTCAGTGGGCGAGGGGCCAGGGCCTCGTTTTGGACCCATCCTCTCGGTGGAGGCGGGCGGGCTTGCGCTGCCGCCGAGCGGATACCAGCAGCAGCCCCTGGGCAGCCGGCCGGCCGCGGCGGCCATGGCGGATGTGTCGTCCAAGCCGAAGGTGCAGCGCACCTACTCGGACCCCGATCTGCCACAGCTAATCAAGCTTCCAGTGCGGCCCAGCTCCAGCTATGAGTCCCGCCCGCAGGCGAAGGAGGAGATGTCGTTCACCCCCGAGGTGGTGGCGGCCATGGAGGAGAAGCTCGGGCTCGACGTGAACACGTACCCGGACTTCCGCTGGGTGATCCGCGATTGTCTCATCGCCCTTCGGGACGAGGGCTATGCATGTGCTGTCTCCGGGAATGACCTGGAGTACGTCTACATGCACACGCAGGAGGCGCGCTCCTGGCACCCGATAGTCGAAGCCCATACCAAGCTCGCAGAGCGCCTCGTGCACGTGGAGCAGGAGCTGAAGATGAAGCGGCTGGATCCTCACTACCGGGTGAAGCACCTGGTCTACCTGGCCATACTGGGCGAGAAGGATTGCCGGGTAATCACCACCCCTGCCCTCGTCGAGGAGATTATGGACCTCATGGACGTCAACCCTGGGGACGAGCCCTACCTAATCCCCAGGGTAAAGACCACCATTGAGGACGCGTACTTTCGAATGAGGGAGATCGGGATGTCCAACCTGACTATAGATGGCTGCATTGACGTGGAGTCGCTGATGGTGAATTTGGAGCTCGACAGGGTGGGCTTCATGAAGAAGATCTCCCCGACTGGTTTGTTATACTGCGTCGAGACGCAGACGGCCCTCGCGGATGTGATATCCACTGGCTCGCACGACGTGTTCTGTTCCGCGGCAGCCGTCGAGACTCACTCCACTGGCAAGAGACAAGATGTGCCCCTTGTCTTCTTCGAGCAGTCCGTGTGTGCCGAGTGCGAGGCCAGAGCAGCTGACGTGCGCTGCCAGGATTGCGTCGAGAGTTTCTGTTACAATTGTTTCAAGACGACACATGCCCGCGGCAAGCGGCAGAAGCATTGCGTCGGGCTCCCACAGAGGACTTTTTGTGCGGAATTCCCTGAGTGCGAGGCCTCGTACGTTTGTTTTCAGACTGACGAGGTGCTCAGCACGAAGGCCGTGGCGAGGATGCGTAGGTCTGCAGCGAGGCAGAATTTCACGCTGTTTGGCCTCCGTAAGGCTGCCTACAGCAAGAAGTTGTTCGCTAATAATCTCGATCGCATGATGGGCATCATGCAAAACCACATTGAACGGGCGTACCCGCTCACGCCGTGGTACATCTTCTACGACTCTGCTGGAGCGCCGTACTGGTACAACTTCCAGACAAAAAAGCAGGTCAGGGCAGATCCGAACAACCTCGTGGAGCCTCCGTCAGACAAGCCAGCCAACGAGGACGACGACAGCGACCTCGAGATCCCCGGTGCCGCGGAAGACCAGCTGGCGCAGGGCCTGCCGGGAGCCACCAGCATCAGAGATACCCACGCCGCCCGCTTCGCGTCGCAGGCGGCGTGCTTCGACGTGCCCCTGCCGATGCACGTGAAGTTCGCGCCCCCGCGGCACTGACGGGGCCCAGAGAGCCGCCGCCCGAGGTGCCGGCGGGGTCGCGTCGCAGGCGGCACGCTCCGACGTGCCACCGCCGCCGCGCGCGAGGCTCGCGCCCCTGCGGCACCGACGGGGCCCAGAGAGCCGCCGCCCGAGGCGGCGGCAGGCCCGCCGAGCGAGCGCGCGCCCTCCCCTGCAGCTGAGGGGAGCCTCGCTGGGCGCGCGGCGCTGGGCGCGGCCCCGGCCGTGGCTCCCGCCCCGCGGCATGCAAGCAGGGCCTCCGCGCACCTGGACTGAGCGCCCCTCGCAAGGCGCTCTCCTCGTCCTGCTCCTCCTCCTCCTGCTCCTCCTCCTCCTCCTCCGCGGCATGCAAACGGGAGCGATCCCGCCTCGGCTACAACCGGGGGAGCGAACAATGGCACAAGCATCAAAACTCGGAGGTCCCCGCACGGAGTTCTCGGATCGGCGCTGCACCCCCCTTGGCGGCGCCTCCGGCGCCGCCCCTGGCGCGCTCCGCGCGCCAGGGAGGGGGGTCCAGCGCCGAAGCGAGAAGTCTGCGCGGACCTCCGAGTTTTATTGTTTATGTCATTGCTCGTTCCCCTAACAGAGACCAGGAAGCTCAGGCGAGGAAAAGATGCCGTTTGCGCTGCCTGTGCCCCGTCGCAGCGGCCGGAGTCGCGTCGCAGCCCTGGTCAGATCGCACCCCAGGAGAGGTCCATGCAGTAGCGGCGTGGGTATTGTTTTTCCCGCAGCATCTGAGTACAGTCAAGGCGCTGAGAGACGGAACATTCTGGGTTCGAAAGTGGGTTCGAAAGGGGCTCGGTGTTCCTGTGGTCCCTCCGTGGCTGTTCCTCTAGCCCTCCTCGTGCATGCAGGCGCTTCCGGGGCCAAACCTGGTCTTCGTTCCTTGTTGATCGCTCCCTCCTGCAGCAGCCCGACCGTGCACGGGACGCGCTCGGCCTGGGCGAGCGCTGGACAGACAGGTGGCCAGACGTCGTTCGGGCGCTCGGCCGGTCCGCCGCGCGTGCATGTCCTGCGCGGCGCGGGGCCTCCGGAGGTTCCGCACGTGAGTCCCGGCCATGCCGTTGGCCCGAGCTTTAAGTCGGGCCTGTCCTTCTGCAGGGGGGAAAATTCAAAAACAGTCAAGAGTATAGTCTGGGGGCGATGTCCTGACTATTCTTGAATAGTTCTGTCTGTTTTTAATGTTTCGTCCAAAGCCTGCCTGTAGTGGGACACGCCCGACCCAAGGCTAGAATGGATGTCTATCCGCAGCCCCACAGCAGCCTGCAGGGAAGGTGGGCGCTGGGGGAGGCGCAGCTAAGGGCACTGTCGAAAGCAGCCCTCAGGGAAGCGAGGGGTAGTTCAGAACGCAAGCTGTCAGCACGCTGAAGGCCAGGCAATACTCAGTCGGAATGTTAGTTTGAGGAGCATATGGCATAGGACTGAATGGCGATCATAATACGGCGATGTAGAATACTATATAAAAGCTGCCCGAGCGCACGATGGTAACCACGAAACCTGCGGAAAGCAAGCTTCACGCAAGCTCAAGAAGGGGGGAAAGCAACGTAGCACCAAGCTACAGGCAATCTACATCTAACGTAGTTGCATATTGCGATACAAGCCAGCGGCCATCATATTGAAAACAAACAGACGGCGAACGAATGGCTCAATGTAAAGGCCACGAAAGGCCACGAAACGCCAGCGGAAGCAAGCTGTGTATGAGTTTAAAGCTGTTTAGGGTTACAAACCGGAGGCCAGCAACAGCAGCGCCGAAGGCAAGCGATGCTCCATCGAACATGCAAGCCAAGCGCAAGCCACCATGCTGCACGAGGGACAACTTTTTTGGGATGGGGAGGGCGCATCCTCAAGGATCACAGCCATTTGATAAGCCCGCCACCGGGCCTTCTGAGAACGTCTTCTCACCAGCGACGTTGGGAACGAAGCGTCCAGCAGCAATGCAGCAGCTGGGACGCGGCAGAGCTGATTGCGCACCGAAGGAATGGAAGCGTGACCTGGCGGCCGCGGAGGCGGGCAAAACAAGAATCCGTGCTCAGAGCGTGCCGCACTTCACGCGTGGTGCTGTCGGCCTGAAATCGGCGGTGAGCGAGGGGGCGAAGTGAGAAGCAGAAGGTTTTCTCAGAAGGCGGCGGGGCTCCTCAGAAGCCCTCGGGCCTTCTGAGAAGTTTTCTGCGTCGCCGCGGGAGGCTCAGGAAATTTGCCAGAAGGCCTGGGGACTTCGAGCGCTTGAGAAGGCCCGCCCCTTCTCACTTCCCCCCTGGGCTCGCCGCCAATGAAAATTAGCCTTCTTGAACAGATCATGTCGGATCCTCTGTATGCAGGGCCATGTGTGGAAAGAGGGACACGGAAAGGATCAGCGACGCCGATGACCGCCAGGAGGGACCAACGAGGGTGGGGATATCCTGCGCTTGCTCAAGATGCTTGGACACGTGGAGGAGGTGGTGCTCCTGAGGGGCACCAAGAAGGCCACCGGCCCAGAGCATGACCCCCCAAGAGGATTGAGGTTCGAGGTTTTGGGGCTGAGGATCGAGGTTTTCACGGATCGATGTTCGAGGATCGCGGCTTTCGGTGTCAGGTTTTCTAGTTATTCGATTTTCTAAACTCGAGGATCCCCCGGGGGCATGTTTCGCCCTCTTGGCCCTCCCCGGAGCCAGATCCACCTCGAGCTTACCGGTCAAAGCGTGCATCCCTGGAGAGGTCTATGGGGGGACCTGCGGAACTAAGAGCACTTGCCGAGGACCGGACCCCTGGCGGCGCTGGCAAGAGGCGGCAGGAGCAGTCTTTTGTTGTTTCCACGGCTCCAGCTTCTGGAAGCTGTAGCTGCGAAGGCCGTGCCGCTGGCCCTGCAGGTGGACGACGAGCACCGACGGGTATGGTGGCGACGACGCTGACGCTCTGGAACCGAAAGCTTCTCCCAGGGGCGGGGTGCTCCCCGTCCCGGGGGGGTGGTCACAACCTCCGGGACCCCCCCCAGGGGTCGGGGGCGGCCAAGAGGGGGGTTGATGACTTAGGGGGGGTGGATATCATGGCGTGGGCCATGATATCTCCCCAGATTTAATGGCGCCTCTTCTTGTTTCATTACGTCCCTGGTCCCCCCCAAGAGCCGCGCACATGCCGCCGGCCATGATTTGCGCCCCCCCCTCTTGGACGCCCCCCTCCCCCACCCCCCCAGGGCTTCTGGAAGCAGATCGAATTGCCGCGGGGCTCTGAGCAGGAGTTGCCAGGAAGCTAGGAGACTGCTCTTTTGCTGGTTCTGGGGACAACACATGGGGCGTTCCGAAAAGCGCCTTGCCTTCGAGGATCGAAGGAGTTGCCATCTCGTCCTCGACGGAAGGCGGCGGAAGGCCGGCGGAAGGCGGCGGAAGTAAAACGAGGTCGCCTCCGCCGGCGGAAGGTAGCCGAAGGCAGCGGAAGTAGAAGATGCGCCCCCAGAAGATGACAGCACTTTTGGCTTGAGGGTTTCCGAAGTCGGCCACGTGTTACCACATGTTACCACTCCCCAGACCCCCCCGACCCCCTATAACATAACGCCTGGGAGCCAGCCACAGGCGTGAATCTTGGCAGCTTCACCATCTAAGAGTCCTCATGAGGTGGAGGAGGAGGAGGAGGAGGAGGAGGAGGGGGAGGACGAGGAAGAGGAGAAGGTGACCAGTGCAAACCCAAGACTCATCAACGATGTTGGAGTACATCCTCCCTCCAAGCTCACTCTTCACAGGCCCCTGCAAGGATTCAGTTCCACTGAGGGGAGTGCCCCGTTGGGGGACAGCCGTGTGAAAAATCTTGACGCGCGCGACAACACCATTCTCAGGATTTCAACTCCACGAGTCAAACTGACTGTTGCGTCTTGAGTCTTGACGATCCTGGATCCCGCCCGAACGCCATTCCTTGGACTTCAACACAGCGTATCAACCTGATTGTTGCGCCCTGAGAGTCCTGAATCGTTCCAACGCGCCTTTCCTGGAAGGTTCCCATGAGAACCAGTGAAGCCTTTTCAAATGTTTGAAACGAATGTGCGCGGCACTCTGGCGAGAGCCACAGTTCGAAAAGGAGCGTTTTCAATCCGTGAGGCCTTTGCAGATGTTGACAAGAATGTGCGCGACGCTCATGGGGCCACATGCTGAAAAGGAACCGCCCTTAATACGCGGAGATCTTGCAACTGTTTAAAACCAATGTGAGCGGCGGTAAGACGAGAGCCACATTTTCAAAACGACCCGCTCCCAATCCGTGAACATCCTGCAAGTTTTTAAGACGAGTGTGCGCGGCGGTAAGGCGATGGCCACATTTTGAAAGCCACATGTCCTCAATATGTGAAGCTCCTGCGAATGCTTGAAACGAATGCGCGCGGCACTAAGGCGAAGTCTTAGGTGAAACGCCTAGCCCGTCCCTCCGACTGCATTCGGGGTGCGACAGGGAGGAGGTGTTCAGAGTTTAAAGGAAAGAAGGAGGACGGGGAAGAGAGGAGGAGTGGGGGGGAGGAGGAGGAGGAGGAGTAAGAGGAGAAGGAGGAAGAGGAGGACGACGACGGCGACGACTGACATGGCCCAGAGTGCTTCGAAGGTGCACAGGCATTGTCGTCGTTGTCGTCGTCGTCGTCGGCGTCGTTGGCGTCGTCGTTGGCGTCGTCGTCGTCGCTGTCACGTTCCTCCTCTCGTCGTCCTCGTCTTTCTCATCCTAATGCAGGACGCTTCATGCAAGGGAGGAGGGAGGGGGCGAGGGAGGCGGGGCAGGCCGGAACGGCTTGTTTGATTACACATGCGCTGTCGGTTCGTGCTCTTGGGCCCGACATGGGAAATGGCGCCATGACGGACGCATTGCAAAGTAATATGTTCGCGCACGTAGACCCCAAACAGTGAGTGATTTATTCTACTGGATGCTTTGGCGATGCGATGCAATTTCAGGTGTAAGAGTGACCTTTCGCCGGAGTGACCTTTGGTGCGGGCACAGATGGGCCCTCAGATGGCCGAAAGAGAAGCGATAGCAGCGGCTTGCGCGCTTGCGTTTGGCCCCCCCGCGGTCCCCAAAAACCGCGCACCAAAGGTCACTCTTGCGCAGGGTCACTCTTGCGTGTAGCCGATTTCTGTGGCGCGACAAGTGTCGGCACCCATGGAATTCCCAAGGTGGCGCAGGTAATGCGTCGTAGTGCTTGTATTGTTTGGGAAGTAAGAACGCCTATGTGCATGCGCTGTTGGGGGGCTATCACCGCGGTTGAGCTTTTGAATCCATCGTGGACGTTCTGGTGAATGGCGTTCGAGGCGGCTGGAAGGCACGTTGCGGTGAATGACTTTCCAGTCCCACGGCGCTCGGCCTGCAGCGGGTTCAATCAAGAAGCCTGCGCCGTTCCGCCATGATGTACGAGAGCAACGTAGTTTTCGCAAGTTATTGAGGTTCCCGCTGGCGCACTTGGCGCCGTGGGGCGCGCGGGCGCTATGGTGCACGGAAGCACTACGTTGTTCACAGGTGTTGTGGTGAACGCAAGTGTTGTGGGTTCGACAGGCACTCCGGTGTACACAAGCGCTCTAGTGCACACAGGCATTGTGGTGTGCGGGCACGGTTTGGTGCAACGACTGCTGTGATGTGCGCAGGCACCGTGGTGTACAGAAACGATCCAGTGCACGCACTGTTGCGCACGCGGGTGCTCAGGTGCACTGAGAGGCTATGGTGTACACTGTGTACACAGGCGATGTGGCGCCATGGTGCGTGCAGTTGTGGACAGACGCCGTGGTCCACGCAGACTTTTCTGTAAATGCGCCTGTTGTGGTGCACGCAGGCAGTTGTTGCGCCGGTGTTGATGGCGCGCCTTCGGGGAGTGTACGCCAGCCGTCGTTACCGTCACCCTCCCCCCGCCGCCCCGTATCACGTGTTACCCCCAACGGATAAAACAACGATCTTTAGATACACATGACTCTTGGGCGAGGGCTGGGTACCCGTTTGCCCCGTGGATAAGGAGGAGGAGGAAGACCGCAGCAGGGGAGGGATGAGGATCAAGGGAGGAAAAACCACCCAGACCCAACAACTGGCGTTTACTAAACGGGCCTGGGCGTTTACTGAACAGTCCTGTCCTGTTTGATTACTTCTTTGGGCGCGTCTACTAAACGACTTCGCGTGTCGGGGTGGTTCCTATGGGGGTGGATTTGTTGACCTCTAAAGAAGAGGAGAAGGCAGCAGCAACGGCAGCAAGGAGTGCAGGCGCGGCCAGGCCGGCGCCTCAGCGCGCCCCAGCTCTGCGGGGCGCGCGCCCCCGCCGCGCGGCCGGCGAGAGCTGGATGCGTGCGGCCGGATTTCTTTCCAGCGTTCGGTCCTTTAGTGGTCGTGTATCAGGCAGTGGCGAAGCGTCCAGTCTCGCCTACAGGCCCACCAAAGAATGTTCTAAGAACCTTTTGCGGGTTGCACCAATGTTCTTAGAACAGTTCTGGCTGATATTCTCTTTATTAACACATCGGGCTTATGTTATAAGAAAACTGTTTTTGTGATTCGAACATTATTGGATTCTAAAAACATCTCGTGGTAGGCCCGTGAGAATACCGGGTCGGTCGGTCCCTGCTCAAGTGTAGGCCTTGTTCCGCATGTGTATCCAGCGCGTGACCGCCAGATGTTCCACATGTGAGTCCAGCCATGTGCGTTTCCAGGACGCAGCCCTCCCGCTCCCGCGCCGGAGGCCGCAGAAGATCGCTGGAGACCACCGACGACCGCCGAGGACCGCCAGAGGACCGACGAAGAGGGCCGACCATCTCCCAGGGCCGATGGTCAGATACGCAGGCGGGGGAGGTGCGGCAGGCTTCCGTGCAAGGGGCGCCCCGGGCCCTCAGCACGAGGGAGGGGCGTGTCACGGCGGAGGCGGGTCCCGCACTCCGCCGCGGCTCGCCCCCGGGGCGTCCACGAAGGGGATGCGGGTGCGGGGGGGGGGGAGCTCGTGGCCGGGCCAGCACGTCTTAGAGGTCTCTCGTGGCCCCCTTGTTGCCATCAGCACGTTCCCTGGCCTCCCCTGCGTCCGCGCACCTGCCTCGGACCATGAGGCGCTGGCCTCCCGGCTTCCTGGGCTCCCCTCTTCGGCGCACCGGATGTCTTCAGAGCCAGCTTTGTTCAGTCGGAGCTGTGTGTTGGCAGCCCCGTGGGCCCCGAGAGGGCCTGGGGGGCAACAAAACCTGCGACAGCGAGGAGGAGGAGGATGAGGAGGAGGAGGAGGAATAGGGACAACAAATCAGGACACCTCCTCCAGGACCCTCTGTCGCACTCGAAAGCTTCAGTTTTGATCGTGCACCGCGATCAGTTGGCTGCTCATTGGAAAGTCAATGAGGTGTTCGCCCACATCATCCCGCCATCGTCGGCGCTGGCAAATGTCCTCAACATGTAACTTCAGTCCAGGCGCTGGAAACATGGCCTGGGGAAACACCCAACCATCTGCAGCTGCGAGTAACCCAGGGTATGGCCCCCTCCCCAAGACTAGCGCGCCGCGAAATGGATGAAACCTGGGCTGGCTGGCTGGCATGCTCAGCGCGCACGAGGGCCGCGAAACATGCAATTGGGCGTGCCAGAATGGAAATGGGTGCGGTGAAGCCGTGCGAACCCTGCCATTTGGGCCTTCCGTGGAGCTAGGCCACGAAACGTGTGAGGGGTTTGCCCAACTAATTAGGCTGGGGGACCGCATGATCCCCCCCTTCTCCCTTGGGGGCCTTGGTGGAGCTCCCCATGGGGCCACGAAACGTGTGAAGGGTGTCCCAGCATGGGATGGGGGACCGCATGTGCTTCCCCCTTCCCCCCCCAAGGGGCTTCGATGGAGCTCCCATGTGGAGCCACGAAATGTGTGAAGGGTGTACCAAAATGGGCCGCACTGTACTATGACGATGATGGTGATGATAGTGATGATGATGGTGGTGGGAAGAGGGAGGCAACGGGCAAGGGGCGGGTGGGAGGTGACGCGGGGCGCTGTCTCTTCAAAGCGAGGACCCAACACAGGATAGCACGGTGGCTGCACAGGCAACCTAGTATTATAAGGAGCGCTAAGTGGGGCACGACACCCTTGTTTGCCACCGAAGGCGCGTGGGGGCACCGGGAGCGCTAGAGGAACTCAGAGGAACGACCATGGAAGGACTGAAAGAACAGCGAGCCCGTTGCAAACCCAAGATGTTCATGATGTCAGCGTCTAGACCGCACATCGTTCCGCCATCGTCGGTGCCAGCAAATGTCCTCAGCAGTTTTGCTAACACCGCTCATCGATCCTCCTCGTGCTGACGCCTTCGCCAGGGGTTCACGGCGGTGTCGCCCGGTGCGTCCTATTTGCTCTCCGACCCGCCCCGAGGCGCAGCTCGTGGTGCGCTTCAGCGAGGCCCGCGACTCGCAGACCGCATGCGACCTGGGCAAGGCCTTGCTGCCAGGACGGCTACCAGAGGCGCCTCTGGCGGGTTGGGCCGAATGCCCACTGGGAATATTTAGACAGCACAGCCACTAGCGCGAGGTGCATCCCCGTGGCAAGACCACAGGGGGCGGCTGATCTACTGGCCACCGTGCCTGGGTTGTAGGTCAGAGGCCTCTCGGGACCCTCTTGGCCAGTTTTGGGGCGCTCGTGGCTCCGAACAAGTAATGCGAGAAGCGCTCGGAAATTGCGGGATGCACGTCAGGAATTCCAGAAAAAAATAAGAATTTCGGGGATCGACGACCGAGAACTACAAAGGAGCTGAGGGCACTCCAGCTCGTGCCTCGTGACACGGTGGCGGATGCATGGCAAGCGTGCAAGCCCAGATGCTTTGCACCCTCACCTTGCGTGATCACTGCTACGGTTTTGACGGTACCAGCTGCTCGTTTTGAAAGGGCAGCAGCTCTGGGCTCGCGAAGGGCTTGGCACCCTGGAAGAGTTTCTTCACCCAACGTGCGTCCGCAATGTGAAGGCGGCGTGATGGCCCGCGGGCCCCCTCGTATGGGCCAGCCACTTGTCGACCGCGGGCCTCCAGGTCTTTCATCCAGAGGCCGTTCCTCGGGGAGCCCGCACTGTGTCCCAAGTGTATTCGTGCAGTTCCCAGGCAGGGGCAAGGGTGCCGCAGCGAAAGGTTTCAATGTCAGAGCCTTTGTACTCCCATGGGGTGCCTCAGCGGAAGGGAGTAGAAACGGCGTTTTGGTTCAGCGCTTGGCATGATCATGAGCGGCTGCGTAGGATTTGCAGTGTTATTGTATTCAACCTTGCTTGAACGAAGTATCGCGTCAATCTTCGACTAGACTTGCTCTCGCGACCTCTATGAAGTGATACCATGCGTGAGGTGGGGATGCAGAATGCGGGGGCCTGAGAGGAGGGGGTTCAGCAGCAGAGGCATCAGAGCAGCAGTACCATCAGCAGGCCAGCATGTCCTGAATGTAGTTCGGCCGGTGTTGATTGGTTACGCTGCATCTTCTGGGGACCTCGTCTGTCCTGGAATAATGGCGGTCCTTTGTTGTATCCTACGCCGTCCGACGCGGTGTCCGACGCGGACCTGTGCGGACTCGTCGCGGATTCGACGCAGATTCGACGTGTATTCGACGCGGGCTCGACGCGAATAGCGTCCCGATGGGAAGGACGAGGCCCCCCCCAAGATGCAGCACATGACTGGGTGCGGAGAGGCGCTGGAGCAGATGGACCTGGCCAAGTTTAACGACGCCGTCGCAAGCGCCTTCCTCCCTGTTTGAAGGGGCCCCAGGACACACAAATAAATACACACATCAACATACTCCCCATATTTTTCCATATTTTTGGGGTTTTCGTCTTCCCCCCCCCACTTCCCATAGTTTCCCATATTTTCTGGGGAATCGACGATTCATTGTGTCTGTGTGTTTGTTTCCCTCCTGCCTGTTGCTTGCTCGTAATCCACTCCTCCGCTTTGCTCTCGCCAGGCATCTCCTGGAAGATTTGCGGGGTCTCCCAGGGAAGCTTCTGCAGGAGGAGGAGGGGGAGACGAAGAAGAGGCCTGTCTTGGAGGCCTCTCGGGTCGTCTTGGGCCATCCTGGAGCTATCCTGGGCCGTCTTGGGTGACGATCGTGGATGTTATCGAAGACGCCTACGGCGATTCATCACCGCCGCCCCCTGCCTTGTGTTAGGTCGGGCATGCCCCCCTACAGGGGGATGTTGGACCAAAACTTTAAGATACCCCAAAAATATTCAAAAATAACAAAGTATACTCAAAAAATGGTCTCTTGATTTATTTTTGGCCAATTCAAGAGGGACACGGACACGCCCGACTTCAGCCTTGTAGCATCACCCATGTGGCCGACCGTCGTGGCCAGAGCTCTGCCAAGCTATCTTCCTCATCCTCCCCCTGCCCTGCGAATTCGCCGCCATCCTCAGCTCTCTTTGTGGAGGCTCATCCTACAACCCCGTGCGAAAAGCAACTGGTGTCTGGTGAGCCCCCCGGCCACCCATTTCAACGTTGATCGCGCGACCGGCGAAGTTCGAAAAAAAAATCGGCACCGCATTGAACATTGAAATTGGGGGGTGGTAGGAGAGCCTCTTGTAATTCGCACGAAGAATTTTTAATGGTTTGTTGGGGCCTGGAAGCCCATTGGGCTCCTTCTGTGGGCCCCTGGAGGCTTCCCCGGGCCACCCTGCTTCCAACCCCGGACTCCCTAAACGGCCGGGTCACGATTTGGAATGATTCGGGAGGCGTCTTGGGGCCATCTTGAGCCGTCATGGGGCTCTCTTCGGGCCATCTTGGGACCCTGTTGGGCAGTCTTGGGGCTCCTCGTGGACTGCCTGGAAGCCCTCTTGGTAAAATTTGGGGCGATGCTCTGGCCTCCTGGGCAGTCTCGGACGCCCGGAAGATCGAAGAACTGGGCATTCCCAAAATCATGCAAAATCGGTCGGAAATCATTGTTTTTACCTTTCGAATGCCTCTTGAGGGTCTTCTTTGGGTCGTCTTCGGGCGTCTGTTGGGTGTCTGGGGCCTCTGTGGGCTCTCGCGGGGCCGTCTGGCCGCCCTCCTCACCGATTTGGGCCCGTTGCCTAGGCCCAGCAAGGGCTTCAGGAGCCCCGGAAAGCACAGGGGCCCGTCTGCAAGGGCGTCCAGGGTGCCCCCGGGGCCAAGGATCCGGAGGGGTCCCGTTAAGGGGGGCAGGTCGCAGGATCCCAGATTATGAAAACATAGAAAATGGATTATAGATGAACATCTATATATATATATATATATATATATATATATATATACACACATATTCCTCATCCTATATTTTTAGAAGCCCGGGCGGGGGGAAAACCCGTCCCCCCCCCCCCCCCCCTAAAACCGGACCCCCGGGATCTGCAGTTTTGGGACCCTCCGGACGGGCCTCGAAGCGGCCCCCTGGGCCTCGCAGGGCGTTTTGCCAAGCCTTCGCAGCACACCCAGGGCGATCAGGGGGGTCACCGGAGACGTCCCAGAGACCCCCAAGACAGCACAAGAGCGCTCCAAGTAGCCGTCGTACCCCGAAAGATCGCTCCAAAACGTACCAAGAGGCCTCCAAGAGCACCCCGAAGAAGGCCCCAAGAGGGAAAAATCATTGATTCTATGTAGGTTTTTGGTGCAGTTGGGGTTCTCCTCTTTTCGGCTTCCCGACGCTCCAAGACGGCGGTCTCCTAGGCGTCCGAAGCCGCCTCGGAGGCTCCAAAATCGCCCCACAACCATCCGAAAGGGCTTCCAGGCAGTCCAAGAGAGCCCCAAGACAGCACAACAGGGGTCCAAAATGGCCCTAAGAGAGCACCATGGCGGCCCAAGATGACCCCAAGACACCCTCCGAAGCATTCCAAATCGTGACTGGGGCGTTCAGGGAGACCGCGGTTAGAGGCAGGTTGGCCTTCGGAAGCCCCAGAGGCCCCCAGAACACACCCAGTAGGCCTCCAGAAGGCTTTAAGAAAGCCTGAGAACTTTGGTGAGGCCCCCAGAGGCTCTCCAAGGAGGAGCTTCCGCAAAAAGAGCTGAGGAGGATGGGGAGAATGCCCAGGGTCTGGCGAGAACGAGGAAAAATAAGCGTGGAGGAAGGACAACGAGCAACATTATTATCACGGCGATGCCAGAAACGGCAGCAAGGAGCTATCGCTAAATTGTTGGCTTGACCTTCCTGCCATTTCCGCCTGCATACCAAACTCCAAGGACCAAGGGGCATGGCGCGAAGCGCCACTGCAGTCTTGTATATATATATATATACATATATATACGTATATATATATATACAAGACTGCATTGGCGCTTCGCGCCATGCGCCTTGTTCCAGACGCTTCCCTGGCAAAACAATCAATCATCACTTGTGGTAACATAGAAACTTGAGGGTCTGCACGGGCGACCGGCGCCTGTTGACACCGCCCTCGTTCGATGCACTTGCACGCTTGTGCGCAGGCATGCTTTCCTATTCATCGTCGTTCCATGTCTTAGCTCCCCCCGTTGACCTCCTCCTGTGTGTTCCGCCCGTCATGGGGGAAGGTATGGAGAGGAGTTGCGTTTGGTTGTTGATCTGCCAATTCGAAGGGGTCTTCCTACCCATTCTGTCCTCCATACCTCCTCTTCCGCCTCCTCCGGGTGTTGAGCTCATCCGTTGAGGAAGTAAGGAGTCTTCCCATGACACGCCGAAGAACTCGCCATAGGTCGGAACGAATCGATTTGTGGTCGCTCCCTGACATTCAGGAAATCTTGGATCGTGGAAATTCGAATCTGTATCCCTTGCCTGTCTCTCTCGATCTAGGAATGGGGACCGCGAGTCTGAAGCGTGGAACGAAGAGCGTCGGGTGAGCTCGATGCACTTCGCAGGAGAACCGCATTTAGGTTTTTTGGTGTTTTTTGGGGGCCGTCCTGGGCCCTTCCTGGGCCGTCTTGGGGCCTTCTTGGGCCGTTGTGGGTAGCTGGGTCCCTCCAGAAGTCTTCGGAAGCCATATTGGGCCTCTTGGGGGCCTCCGAAGGCCTTCCTGGGGATCTCCCGTGGGTTTCTTGGGTCTCTCTTGGGAGCTTTTTTGGGGCGTCTGGGTCTTTTGTGGGCAGTCCGAGGCTTTCTGGGGCAGTCTTGGGGCCCTCGTGGGCCGTCGTGAAGCCATGTGGGGCGCCTCTTGAGCCGTCTTGGGGCGATATCGGTGGCCCATCGGGCCGGAATTGGACGCTGCAAAGGCCAACAAAGCGGGTATGCAAAACATGTTTATTTTCCCGAGGGAATGGGGCGTTTTTTGCTGCTTTGGGGTTCTCTGAACAGCCTTTTGGGGCGTTTTGGGGGCCTCTTGAAGCGCCCGTGTGCTGCCTTGGGTCTATTTTGCGCCTCTCCGATGACCCTTCTAATCGCCTTGAGTCTGCTCGCAAGGCCTGTCAATGCACCCTGGGAGGCCCGGAATGGCCAGCGAACCTTTTCCAAGGGCGTCCAGGGGGCCCCCGAACCGTCCGAAAGGGCGTCCCGGCCGTCCTTTGGTGGAGGATCCGGTTTAGGAGGGGGGGTCCGGGGGGGGGGGGGTCCCGGGTAATAAAAAAAAATGAGAATAGGAATACATATATATATATATATATATATATACATATATATATATGTATATATATATATATATGTATAGATCACTGATTGCCTTGCTCTCTCCTCATCTCACCCGTTCTGCCTCTCACTGTCAATCTCTCTCTCTCTCTCTTTCTCTTCTTCCCAGTTTCTCTGTCTCTCTCTCTCTCTATCCTTGTCTCTGCCGTTGCCTCTATCTCTCTCTCTCTCTCTCCCTCTATTCGATGTTTGTTGTTCTCTCTCTCTCTCTCTCTCCTTTCTTTATTTCTTTATTTCTCTCCCTCGCTCTCTTTTTTTTTCTCTCCTTTCTCTTCTTCCCAGTTTCTCTGTCTCTCTCTCTCTCTCTCCTTGTCTCTGTCGTTGCCTCTATCTCTCTCTCTCTCTCTCCCTCTATTCGATGTTTGTTGTTCTCTCTCTCTCTCTCTCAATCCTTTCTTTATTTCTTTCTCTCTCTCTCTCCCTCGCTCTCTCTCTCTCTCTCTCTGGAGAGGGGCGAGAGGCGTCGCCTGGACGCGCCAGGCGTCGGAGGCGCCTGCCACTGGCTGCGGCGGCCCGACCCGCGGGCGCAGGCGTGCCCCCCCCGCCCCCACCGCGAGCCACGAGGTCCTTCCGGCCAGGCTCGCGTCCTCCCCCCCCGGGGCGCCAGAGACGGGGGCGCCGCAGACGGGGGCACGGGGAGCGCCAATGTCCACGTTCGGCCTACGCCCCCGTTCTAGGGGGCCCTGGGCGCCGTAGGCGGGGGCACAGGGAACGGGGGCATGTGAAAAAGCCTGAGCCCCCGTTTAGCTAAACCCCCGTTGAGGAAGCCCCGACCCCCCTCCTTTTTCTTCCTCGCTCGAAGAAGAAAAACATGTGGTTAGAAACACAGACTTTCGGCGCTCCGCGCGGATTTCTTGGATCCGCGCTGGGGCCCCCCGGCGGCGCCTCCGGCGCCGCCCCTGGCGCGCGGAGGGGGGTCCAGCGCAGATCCAATTCGCGCGAAGCGCCAAAACTTTCTGTTGGTGCAGTTTTTCTGCTTCTACTTGTCTTCGGCGTCCCCTGACATCCTCGCGTCGTCAACACGTCACGACGGGATATCTCGATGTTCGGCCTCCAGGCATCTTTGCCCGGCCCCGAAGCTGTCAGAAGGCTGCTCGGGATGAGAAGCCAGTCCTGGGGAATCGGTCCAAACCTCTAGGTGCTCACGCTGCGGAAAAGAGCACTGCGTAGGGAGTCTGGGTCTGGCACTTCCTCCTTCCCCACGCTTCTCCGTCTGCCGCTCCACCCTTTTCCTCTCCCGTCTGCCGCTCCGTCTGCACCGTCTCCTCCCTCTGCTCGTTTCCGTGCCTCCTCAATGTGTCCCCCGTCAGCAAGCCGTTGCCAGAGCCTGAGGAGCAAGGTCAGTACAGCCCGAGCAGAGACGATGGGATCGGTCGGCTCGAGAGTGGAGCCCCATGGCTGCAGTGCATCCTAACCAAACCAGCGCCGCCGCGCGATGGGATAGTCAATGTGACGTGCTAGCATTGTGAGGTGGTGAGATCGTGCGCGTCATGCGAGTAGAGAGCCCGGTGGGGTAATTCTGTGCACGGCATCCCAGACGGTCCAGAGTGTTGGTGAACACTTGTCTGCACTGTCGCGGACTGCCTGTGGCAGCTTCCAAAGGCAGTGGCTTCCTGGAGTACGCGTGCACCACATCGTGCTAGCAGCCGCAGGCAGTTGAAGTCGGGCGTGCGCGAGCGCGGGCACGGGCAAGCCAGGCAGTCGAAATCCGTCGAGCTGATAACACGGCCGAGTTCGGCCAGACCCGGGGCCCCAGAGGGGCCCGACCCCCCACCCAGTTGTTCCCCGTCCTCGCCCCCCAAGCGCCGCCGACGTCGAACATCTACGGTAATTAGGTCCAGGTAGTGCCGACGCGGAAGAGATCCCGCCACGGGCGTTCAAGGTTGAGCGTCGCCAGTGACCCAGACCCGGTGCATGCGGAAGGATCTGGCGATCGGAGTGCGATCGGACCTGCCGCACCCCCCCCCGCGCGCCATGCGTGGATCCAGCCGTACGCGCTGGTTTCTCCCCTCGCCAGGGGTCTCTCAGCCCGCGGGGGCTTCCTCGAGTTGCCGCGGGCGCTCGCGGAGTCCGATGCCGGAATTGGTGCTCATCCACCTCGTGGGGAGCCGATGCTCACGGCCCCGGGTAAGCTGCGCCTACGGATATGGCGTGGAGCCTTCCAGAACAGGCCGCGGCTTCGAGGCGCCGATGGAGTTGACAGCTCTTCCTCAGCGGAGGGTGGTGGAAGCAAAACGGGGGCGGCTTCGACCGCGGAAGCCGGCGGAGTGGCGGCGGAAGGCCAGTGGAAGTAAAAGCAAGCACCCCACGAGATGTCATGTTGTTTGGGTCCAGAGTTTCCAGGGCCCGCCATATGGTCAACGGGGGCATTACCAGGAGGCAGGAGGCCACATGATAATGATAAGGAAAGGCATGCCCCAAGACTGCGACACTGCGCCGTCGGCTGCGGACAGTCTCTGTTGCGCGGTGACGGAGAGGGAGAAAATAGAACCAGCCAGCAAACCGGGGCCATGAAAAAGTGCTAGCCCGCATTGACCCGAAGTCATGCTATCTTTCTGGTGCAGTGTACGTAGAGCAATGTATGTGGTTCTATCTACGCCGTGCAATCCAATCCATGTTGCGCAATTCGTGTTGTGCAATCTGCGTGGTGCAACCTATGTGGTGCAATCTACGTGGTGCAATTAACTTCTGTTCGCAGTGAGTTGTCAACTCCACTGCTCGCGCAATCATCCCACCCACACACCCGCAGCTTGGTTTGCAAAACCCATGCGGTGGCGATTGCGATGAGTGCTTGGCGTTGGCTGGTCCAGCTCTGCGGCCGCGCCAACCCAAGCACGCGCGTGCGCAGTGGTCAGCTAGTTTGGCGCGACCGACGCGGCCGCGGTGGCGCCGACCGCTGGGCACACCCCAGCGGGCACTTCATTGCGAGTCGGCGCTTTGGGTGGGCGCAGTATCATGGCAACGTCGACAACGGTAGACGCGATAATGATAGCAACGATGCTAGTGGCGATGTTGACAACGACGGCGGCGCGGCCAGTGCGGGCGCCGATGCTGAACACCCCGACGACGATGACGGCGCCCTCGCGTCGGTGATGTAGGTGTTGGAAAGAGTTCGACATGCGCGCGCGGCCGACGCGCGAGAGTGGCCCGCATGGTAGCATTTGACACGGACCGTGCCCCCCCCCATCACGTGCGCCAGGGCGTGCGAATGATTTCAGCATGCAGCGCCAGAGGCCCGTTTGGCAGAATCCCATGACACAACTTGAAAAGAAAAAACAAACTACGGTTTTCTTCAGAGCTCGCAACGCAAGAGCGCGAGCGAACGTTTTTTTGAAAACTGATGTTGCGAAACCATGGTTGTTTCTTGAATGGTTTGCGACACTCGGTTTTGACATCGCTACGAAACCAAAAGGTTATTAATTGATTTCGGCATGCGCGCGCGACGACGCGCGCGTGTGCACTTTACGATTGCTGTTGCAAAGAATTCTCGCAACGGCATGCGCGCAAGGGCGTTCGAGCAATTTCGACATGCGCGCGCGAAACCCCTGTGGTAGCATGTTCTGGAGAAGGTGGAACAATGGTTTTCCTTGGGACTTCGCAAGAGCGCGCGTGCAAGTTTTTTTGGAACAGCCGTGACGCGAAACCCTGTGTTCTTGTATGTTTTTTTTGACATTCGATTGCGACGTCCTTGCGACACCGAAGGGATTCTGAAGGATTCCGGCATGCGCGCGACAACGCGCGCGTGTGCATTTAGTTTTTGGTTGTCCTTTCAAGGGATGTTTGAAAACTGATGATTTTGACAAACGGGTGCGCGCGCATAGCATTTGTTGCAAAGGAGGGGGGGGGCGGATACCGCCCCCCCCCCAGGATGGCGTGAGTTCATATTTCGGATGGACGATGGGGCAGGGTCGTATGCAAATTGCAATACGAAAAATGGAAACCGATAGTCCAGGGGGGTAGATTTTATTTGTTTCAATCAATGAGAGTTTACGTTGCCGAAATTGAAATTGTCAACTCCATTGCTCGCGCAATCATTCCACCCATCCACCTGTAATTTGGTTTGCAAGCCCATGCGGGGGCGACTGCGGTGACTGATGTGCGCTGGCTGGCGCATCGCTGCGGCCACGCTAGCGCACGCAGGCTCGATCGCAAAGATGCCAGGTAGTCTGGCGCGACCGACGCAGCCGCAATGGCGCTGACCGGTGAGCACGACCCAACGGTTCTCGCAGGCCGCGCTGGCGCGCGGGCACCTCTCCGCGAGTCGGTGATTCGGGCGAGCGTGCGGGGATGACGATGCCGACAGCAAGGGCAATGATGGCGCCGATAATGATCACGCCGATCGCGATGATGGTGTCCACGTGTCGGTGATGAAGGTTTTGGAAGGAGTTCGATATGGGCGCGCGGCCGACAGGCGCGAGTGGCCCGCATGGTGTTTTTCCCAACCCTCCTGCGTTGGGTACTCGTTTTGAATAGAGCACTTCGGTCTCCACCTTCCTCCTCCTCCTCCCGCCTCCTCTCTTCCCTCCTCCTCTCCTCTCTTGCTTGCCTTCTCCTCCTCTCTTCGCTCCTCCTCTTCTCTTCTCTTGCCTTTCACGTCATCCATGGCGGGCTGCGATCTGTGGAACTGTCACCACTTTCGAGGGCTGCTGGTGGGTCCAGCGGAGTAGGGCACCACGGGGACTCAGATTAGACCTCGCCGTCCCTGGGGGGGGGGGGGCTGCGATCTGTGAAACTGTCACCACTTTCGAGGGCTGCTGGTGGGTCCAGCGGAGTGAGGCACCACGGGGGGACCTCGCCAGAGTGAGGCGACCACGACTCAGATTAGACCTCGCCATCTCTGGGGGGCTGCGATCTGTGAAACTGTCGCCACTTTCGAGGGCTGCTGGTGGGTCCAGCGGAGTGAGGCACCACGGGGACTCAGATTAGACCTCGCCATCTCTGGGGGGCTGCGATCTGTGAAACTGTCGCCACTTTCGAGGGTTGCTGGTGGGTCCAGCGGAGTGAGGCACCACGGGGACTCAGATTAGACCTCGCCATCCCTGTGCGAAACTGTCGCCACTTTCGAGGCTGCTGGTGGGTCCAGCGGAGTGAGGCACCACGGGGACTCAGATTAGACCTCGCCACCCCTGGGCGGCTGCGATCTGTGAAACTGTCGCCACTTTCGAGGGCTGCTGGTGGGTGGCCAGCGGAGTGAGGCACCACGGGGACTCAGATTCTGACCACGAGCAATGCTCGCGTGCCCTTGCTCTGCGGTTCGTGCCACGTGGCGCTGCGACTCGAGCTGGCGGTCGTCCTTCGGACCCGCAGAAACATCTGCTGAGCTCGATGAGCTAGGGGAACTACAGGAAAGAAGTGCAGGAAACGGAGGCCGGTCATGCACTCGCCGATACCTCGTTGCTCTGTCATCGTCTTTGCTGTTGCATGATCCTTATCTGGCCTGCCGGCGCCGCGGCTCGAGCTGGCGGTCGCCCTTCGGGCCCGCGGGAACATCTTCTGAGACAAGTGGACGCCGCCGCCTTACTTGCAGGCAGCGCATTGCATTCGCGGACAGCAGCATGGCAGACCGCAGTGAGATCCTCAGTCGCGTGGTGTTGCCAAGCCTGGTGGAGACGCGCGTGATCGACCTGAAGTCCCAATCGCGCGTGCACTGTACCTGCGTGGCGTTCAGGCACGCGCGTGATGCTGCTCGCTCCGCGTTCAACCAGTACGTCGCCAGTGCAACTTTGGACGATGGACAACCGATTGATGATACGCGACCCCGGCCTTGAGTTTCTTTCCCGCGGGCCGCCCGCAGACCTGGCGGCGCGCCTGCGAGCGTTCAGCTCCCGCGCTGAAGCGTGCGGGAAGGAGGCGGAGAAGCTAGCGGGCGAGCTACGCCTCGCTCGTTCCTTGCACTCTAAACAAGTTTTATCATGTGGAACTCTGCGACGACATGGCGCACGCAGCGCTGCGGGTTTAGCTCGCACTTGAAAAACGCGGCAGTCTTCTGTCTCCCCCCGCCACTTTCATCGTCGTCCTATTCCCCGCCTCACCTTCTCCATGCACGCTGCTGCTTCCGCGATGGCCTTTCGCCCCCCCCGCCCTCCATTCCATCCCTCTCCTACCCCTCGTTCCCGTGCCCGTTTTTTTTTGGTCCTGGGACCTCAAGCCTCGTTCTTTCGATCGTCGTCCTGTGAATCGTGCAACGCATGCGCATCCCATGTAGCTTGCACAGCAAATCGCCGCGTCTACACTGCCGTTGTTCCTGCTAATGTTGGCATACTCCTCTTGCCATTTGATGCACGTGGGTTGGGTACGTCGCGGGGTAATTTGATTAGGAACGTGCCGCCCCGGCACGTGCGCGAGGGCGATCGAAGGATTTCGACGCGCGCGCGGGAGGCCCGTTTCATCGTTTTCAATGAAAGTGTTGAGTGCTTTGGGTTTTTTCCATTGAAGATTTCCCAAAAGCGCGCGTAGTTTTGTTTGACGGTTCATGGTGCGAAAACATTTGGTTTTGATTTCAAATCCGTGCGAAGCCTTCGGGCCTCCGGTTGTTGATGGATTCAGGCATGCGCGCGCGATGACCCGCGCGTGCTTTTTATTCCCAGCCCTCATGCGTTGGGTCCTCGTTATGAACAAAAACCACATGCGGTCGCGACTCCTCTCCTGTCCTCTCTCCCCTGCTTCTTACCTCGCTGGCTGCTGCGTGACAGCTTGCCTCTGCGATTTGCGAAACTGTCGCCACTTTCGAGGGCTACTGGGGGGCCCAGCAGAGTGGGGTCATACGCAGATTCAGATTCGACTTCGCCGTCTTTGGGGGGCTGTGATATGCGAAACTGTCGCCACGTTCGAGGGCTGCTGGGGGGCTCAGCGGAGTGGGGTCCTACGCAGACTCAGATTAGACCTCGCCAGTCCTGGAGGGGGCTGCGATCTGCGAAACTGTTGTCCCTTTCGAGGGCTGCTGGGGGGCCCAGCGGAAAGGGGTCATACGCAGATTCAGATTCGACCTCGCCGTCTTTGGGGGGGCTGCGATCTGCGAAGCTGTCACCACTTTCGGGGGCTGCTGGGGGGCCCAGCGGAGTGGGGTCATACGCAGATTCAGATTCGACCTCGCCGTCTTTGGGGGGGCTGCGATCTGCGAAGCTGTCACCATTTCGAGGGTTGCTGGGGGGCTCAGCGGAGTGGGGCCATACGCAGATTCAGATTCGACCTCGCCGTCTTTGGGGGGGCTGCGATCTGCGAAGCGGTTGTCACTTTCGAGGGCTGCTGGGGGCCCAGCGGAGTGGGGTCATACGCAGATTCAGATTCGACCTCGCCGTCTTTGGGGGGGCTGAGACCTGCGAAACTGTCACCACTTTCGGGGGCTGCTGGGGGGGCCAGCGGAGTGGGGTCCTACGCAGATTCAGATTCGACCTCGCCGTCTGTGGGGGGATGCGATCTGCGAAGCTGTCACCACTTTCGAGGGCTGCTGGGGGGCCCAGCGTTGTGGGGTCATACGCAGATGCAGACTAGACCTCGCCATCCGTGGGGGGCTGCGATTTGCAAAACGGTTGTCACTTTCGAGGGGTGCTGGAGGGCTCAGCGGAGTGGGGTCATACGCAGATTCAGGTTAGACCTCGCCATCCCTGGGGGGGCTGAGACCTGCGAAACTGTCACCACTTTCGATGGGTGCTGGGGGGGCCAGCGGAGTGGGGTCATACGCAGATTCAGATTAGACCTCGCCATCCCTGGGGGGGGATGCGATCTGCGAAACGGTCGTTACTTTCGAGGGCTGCTGGGGGGCCCATGCTGAAGTCCTGACGTCCACGGCCTGCCAGGGCCGCACCATGCACCGCGGTGTCATCATCGACGCCGGGTGCAAGGATGAGAAGAAAATGGACGACCTCTGGCTGCATCTTTATGTGATGCTCTCCAGGGCAACGGCTGTGGACAACCTGCTGATGATACGCGACCCTGGACTGGATTTCCTCGTCCGCAGGCCGCCTGCGGACTTAGCGGCGCGCCTTCGTGCGTTTAGCTCGCGCACTGAAGAAGTGCAGGAAGGAGGCAGAGAAGCTGGCGGGCGAGCTGGGCCTCGCTCGCTTCCTGCACTAACTAAAAGCAGGTTGAACCATTATTTCGGGCGCCGCGTCGACATGGCATCGCTCTGTCCACAGCGGACCACCGACAAAAGACACACCTTTATTTTTTCTGCCTTCGCTTTCGTCCTTGCCTTATTCCTCCTGCCACCTTCCCTCTGCTCCCGCTGCGCTGACGGTTCGGCCCCCTGCGCGTCCTTCTCTCGCTCTTCGCTCCCACCCCCCATGTCCTTTTTCGAGCCTGTGGCTCTCGCATCTCGCTCTTGCGCGGTTGTCCTGCACCTCGTGCCACGTGCGCGTCTCCCACGTAGATTTCATGACGCACAACGGCGCCTGCACTTAGATCGTCCCACACAACTGTTAACCAATTCGTCTTGTCCCTTGATACAAAAGGGTTGGGTACGCCGCAGGGTAATATCTATGTATTCAAAACTGTTGCAAGGGACTGTTGAAGCTTGATTGATGGTTGTCGGTAATCAAGTGCGCACATGGTCTTATTGGACAGGGTTGACGGGGCCCTTTGAATGCGGCCTGGCTGAGATGGTATGATTGCAGATGACCAAGGAGGCAGACTCGTATGTAACATGTAATACAATACGGCGAGCACAAATTCCCGGGGATATAATCTAATTTCGTTCAAGATAAGGAGAATGTATGTGGTGCAATCCACTTCGACTGTCTGGAAGCTGCCATCTCCACTGCTCGTGCAAACGTCCCACCCTCCCGCCCGCAACTTGGTCGCAATACCTCTCAAGTCCGTGACGGTACCAAATGGCACCGATGCCGACGACCACAGCGACAACGACGACGACGACGCCGACGATACCGACGACGATTCCGACGACTTCGGCGACGACGACGACGACGACGACACCGACGACGACGACTTCGACGACGACGACGCCGACGACGACGACGACGACGCCGACGACGACGACGACGCCGACGACTACGACGACGACGCCGACGACGACGCCGACGACGACGACGACGCCGACGACGACAACGAGGACGACGACGACGTCGACGACGACGTCGCCAACGAAGACGACAACGACGAGAGAGGAGGGAGGACGACGACGGCGACAACGACGACAACGACGGGGGAGGACGGATGACGGCGACGACGCGAACGACGAAAAAGGACGGAGGACGGTGACGCCGACGACGTCAACGACGAGGGAGGCGGGAGGACGACGGCGACGACGACGACGGCGACTAAATAGGAGGGGCGGCGACGACGCCGACGACGGTCGACGACGACGGCGAGGGAGGAGGAAGGACGACTACGGCGACAACGACGACTGAAACGACGACGACGCCAAAAAGGACAACGAGGACGACGACGAGGAAAGGCAGAGGACGACGACGGTGACAACGATGACGACGACGAGGAAAGAGGGAGGACGGCGACGACGACGACGACGCAAGAGCGCGCGCGCACGCTTCTGTTGAAAACCCGTGATGTGAACCCCGGTGATTTGGTATGTTTTTGGGGCACTCGGTTTTGAAATCTTTCCGAAACCGAAGGTTTTCGAAGGATTTCGGCATGCGCGCGCGACGGCGCGCGCGTGCACTTCGTCCCGTTTTTGGCAGAGGATTCTCGCGACGGCACGCGCGCAAGGGCGTTCGAACGATTTCGGCATTCGCGCGCGAAGCCCGTTTTGTAGCATTTTCTGAGAATCTTGAAAACCCTAAGGGTTTCTGAAGATTTAGCAAGAGCGCGTGCGTAAGCTTTTTTTTTGTTTTTTTGTTTTTTAGAAAATCGTGTAGCGAAACCATGTGTTTCTCTATTTTGTTTTGAAGCTCGATTTTGAAATTCTTCCGAAACGAAAAGTTGTTGAAGGATTCCAGCATGCGCGCGCGACGACGCGCGCGTGCGCACTTCGTCACATGTTTTGCAAGTGGCGCTTATGAACTTATGATTTTCGATAAACGAGAGCGCGCGCATAGTAGTTTTTGCCGAGGATGGCGGGGGGGGCAATACCGGCCTGACAGGGATAGTGCGAATTCGTATTTCGGATGGACGACGGGGCAGAATCATATGCAAATTGCAATACGAAAAACCGGGACCGTTAACTCCTGGGGGGGGTCAGAGTCAATTCTTCTTTAACGGTGAATTTATACTGGCGCAATTAATTTGGAAAAATGGGAGGTCGTCAACTCCACTGTTCGCGCAATTATCCCATCCACCCACCCGCAACCTGGTTTGCAAAATCCATGCGGTGGCGATTGCGATGAGTGCTTGGTGTTGGCTGACACATCCCTGCGGCCGCGCTAGCCGGTGCACGCTCGCGCTCACAGCGGTCAGCTAGTTTGGCGCGACCGACGCGGCCGCGTTGTCGCTGACCGCTGGGCACTTCCCAGCGGGCACTTCAGTGCGAGTCGGTGATTTGGGCGGGCACGGTATCATGGCGACGTCGACAACGGTAGACATTGTGATGGACATAGCGATGATAGGGACGATGGTGCCGATGACGACGGCACGGCCAGTGACGGTGCCGATGTTGATCACGCCGACGACGATGACGATGTCTTCGCGTCATTGATGAAGGTTTTGGAAGGGGTTTGACATGCGTGCGCGGCCGTCACGCGCGAGTGGCTTTCATGGAATTATTGGGCAGGGATCGCTCCCACTCCCAAAGCGCGCGCGCAAGGGCGTTAAACTTACTTCGACATGTGCGCACGAGAGGGCCGCTTGGTCGAATTGATTGAACATGTCTGTTGTAGAAAAACATAATGTCACCAAACGAATGTGCAAGAGCGCGGTGGCAGTCTTTTGTTTGAAACCTCGTGTTGCACAACCGTATGTTCATGTACATGCACTCGGGACAGTCGATTTTGCAACCCGTGAGAAGCCAACGATGTTTGCAAAAGTTCCGGCATACGCGCGCGACGATGCGCGTGCGTGAATTCCGCAATGTCGTTTGCAAAGGATTCTTGCGACAGCACGCGCGCAAGGGCGTTCTAATTATTTCGACATTCGTGCGCGAGAGGCACGTTTGGTTGCCTTTAACGAAACGGATGAACATTTGTTGTTGTTTTCAGAATCCGCAACATCGCGAACACCGGTTGTTCCCCCAGTGTTGGGTCCTCGTTTTGAAAAGACAGCGCCCCGCGGTACTTCCTCCTCCTCCGCCTCCTCCTCCTCACTCCTCCTTCCTCTCGTTCCTCCTCCCATCCTCCCGCTGCCCTCCCCCGCCTCCCGTCTTTTCTTCTGCCCTCCGCAAGCATGGTCCGTGGCCTCATACGCACCTCCACCGAAGGCCCCAGTGGCAGAGTTCGCATGCACCCGACGTCCATTTTGGCACACCGCTCACACAGTTCGTGGCCCCACAGAGGGGCTCCACCGAAAGCCCCAGTGGCAGCGTTCGCATGCGCCCGACACCTATTTCGGCACACCCTTCACACGGCTCGTGGTCCCAAAGGGGGCTCCACCGAAGGCCCCATTGGCAGGGTTCGCATGCGCCCGACGTCCATTGTGGCACATCCCTCGCGCGGTTCCCCATAGGTGGCTCCACCAAAGTTCGCATGCGCCCGGCGCCCATGTCGGCACACCCCTCACACGGTTCGTGGCCCCATGGAGGGTTTCACCGGAAGTGGTACCCACAGCGCCGTGCTTACAATTGCTGATGGTTGGGTCCTTCGACGCGATAGTTTTTTGAAAATTTCTGAGGCTCACGCATATACATCACCACCGCGGGCTGTTTTTTTGTCACGGGGGTTGATCGGATTATTGTTTCAGCGGTGGGTTGCAGGGTGCGTCAATTCCCGCGATAATGGCATGTCGCGTGTGCAGCGTCATTTGGGCACGCGGTTGCATGCGCCAGAAAGAACACATTCACGTGGTGTATCTTTCGGGGTGGTGTGTAAAATTCCTAGGGTGCCCATCGTTTTTATCGAAGACGCCTACGGCGAATCACCGCCGCTCCCTGCCTTTTAGGAAGCGCCTATGTGGCCGAACGTTGAGGCCAGACCTGCCAAGCTATCTGACCATGTGTTCCCCGAATCGGTTTGGAATGCCTTCGGGGAACACGTGGGCATCTTAAAGGTCATCTTGGCCGACTGGAGACCATTTTGACCCTTTCGGGCCTTCTTGGAAGACGTCTTGGAGGGCTCTTGGGCCGTCTTGGAGGCCATCTTGACAGTCTTGGAGGCCTCTTGGGCCGTCTTGGGGGCCTCTTGGGGCCGTCTTGGGCCTCTTGGGCGATCTTTAGGGGCACTTGGGCCGTCTCGGGTCGTCGGAAGGCCGAAAAAAAGCAAATGCCACAATCCTTCAAAAACTCATGGGACATCAATGATTTTAGCCTTTTCGGGCCTTCCTGGAGGCCCTCTTGGAGGGCTCTTGGGCCATCTTAGGGCCATCTTCGGCCGTCTTGGTGGGCTCCTGGCCCGTCTGACGCCGTCGGAAGCCGTTCGGGGGGCCTCTCTGGGCCGAATTGGGGCCCTCTTGGAATGCTCCAGGGCCGTCTTGGAGACCATCTTTGGCGTCTTAAAGGCCTCCTGGGCCGTCTTAGGGGGCCTCTTGAGGCCGTCTTGGGGGCCTTTTGGTCCGTTCTGGGGCCATATTGGAGGCCTCTTGGGCGATCTTTGGGCGATCTTGGGGGGCTCTTGGGTCGTCTCGGGCCGTCGGAAGGCCGAAAAGAAGCAAATGCCAAAATCCTTCAACAACCGCAGGAACATACGTGTTGTTTTATCTTGTCTGGCCTTCCTGGAGGCCCTCTTGGAGGCCTCTTGGGCCATCTGGGGGCAGCTTCGAGCCAACTTCGGCAATGTGGGTGGGTTCCTGGCCCGTCTGATGCCGTCGGGAGCCGTCTTGGGGGCCTCTCTGAACGGGCTTGGGGCCCTCCTGGGGCGCTTCGTGGCCGTCTTGAAGGACATCTTAGGCGTCCTGGAGGCCTCTTGGCCCGTCTTGGGGCCCTCTTGGGGCCGTCTTGGGGTCCTCTTGGGCCGTCATGGGGCCATCTTGGAGGCCTCGTGGGTGCTCTGGGGGCGAGCTTGGGGGCCTGTTGGGCCGTCTTGGACAGCGGGAAGGTTTAAAATAAGCATGTGTCAAAATGGTTTTCAAAACCAATGGCAAATCAATGATTTTGGCCTCTTCGGGCTCTCCTGGGGGACCTCTTGGCACCTTCTTGGGCCATCTTGAGGCCATCTTGGAGCCATCTTGGCCCGTTTTGAAGCTTCATTGACGATTTAGAAGGCATCTTGGACCCTCTTGGGCCGTCTTGGAGGCCACCTGGGACCATCTTGGGCGAACTTGGAGGCCATCCTGGGCCATCTTGGCCGTCTTGGAGGCCATCTTGGGCCAACTTGGGGCAACAAAGGCATCGACGGATGCGTTTTGAGATCCTTCCCGGGACCCCGGCGGGACGCGCTGGAGCCCCAGGGGGAGTTCTTTTAGAAAAGAACCAACACCAAAACCGAAATCATCTAGCACGCCAGGCACCCTTGCGATGAGTCGACGGGGGACGGCGGATACCACCACCGTGCTGTCATAGGGTGCTAGGTAGCAATTATTCGCGATTGAATGCGGCCGCCATCTGCGCGCAGGACCACGTGGCAAGTACTTGCGCTTGGCGCGGGCAGGAAATAGCCCCCCTGTCAGGGCGGTCGCGCGCAGGATGTTTGCTTCTCCTATGGCCGCCTGGTGGTGGTGTATATATTGGGACCCCGCACACTTGGCGTTGCGAGGCCACCGTTTTAAGTATGTGTCGGAGTTTTCGATTCTGAATTGTTCTAGAAACCAAGAGTTGTTTAAGGATTTTGGAATGCGCGCGCGACGGCGCGCGCGTATGCAGTTAGTTGTTTGGTTGCGATGGGTTTTCGGACACGGATACTTTCTGATGAACGAGGCCGCGGTGGCGCTGGCCGCTGGGCATTTTCCAGCGCGTCTCGCAGACCGCGCTGACGCGCGGGAGCTTCACCGCGAGTCGGTAAGGCGGGGTGGCGCGGAATCGAGGCGACATCGACAACGGCAGACGCGATGATGAGATTACAGTCGGACCGAGGTAAAATATCGAGTTCGTCTCGGGAAAGGTATCCTCGTGTTGTTCGTGTTTGTTGGATGCTCGTGTAGATCCTGGGGAGGGTTACCACTGATTTTCGGTGTGTTTTGGCCGGCGGAGGGTCTTATGCTTTTGAGGGATGTTCTTTGGTCTTGGGTCCGACTGTAGCGGCAGGTGACGAGGATGCCGATAACGATAGTAAAGCCAATGAGAGCGCCGATGATGATCACGCCAATGACGACGATGACGTCCCGGCGTCGGCGATGAAGGTTTTGGAGGGATTCCGACATGCGCGCGCGGCCGACGGGTGCGAGCGGCCCGCATGGTGTTACTTGACAGAGGCCGCGCCCCCGCCCCCCCCCTCCACCAGCGCGTGCGCAAGGGCGGTCGAATGATCTCCACGTTCGTGCGCGAAAGGCTTGTTTGGTCGAATTGGATGTAACTGTACAGACGTGGATGACTTTCTCAATAATTCGTAAAAATGCGCTCCATTTTTTTGAAAAGCAGTGTTGCAAGACCATGTGGTTGTAGATGTGTTCGGGACGCTCGGTGTGTGCGCGCGTGCATGTCGTCCTGTGTGTCGCAAGGTGTGATTGCATACTGATGGTTTGTGATAAACGGGTGTGGGCGCATTGCATTTTTAGATCAGGATGGTGGTGGTGGGGGGGCAGACTTGGTTCAGCTGGCATGGCACGAGTGCATATTTAGAACGAACGATGGGGCAGGATCGTATGTAAATTAGTCATCCTCCGGGGGGTCGATCAGCTAGGCGGGGCTGAGGGGGGGGATACATTCAAATTTGCCTTCAAGAAACAAGAGTATATGTGGTGCAGTCTATGTGGAGCAATCAGTGCGATGAAATCTATGCGGTGCCGTCTTGTAGTGCATTACATATGCAGATATAGATGTATGTATGTATATACGAACCATATAAGTCTACATACGCACATACCTACATACAAACATACATACATGCATGCATGCGTACATACACATATACGTCTACACATGTACGCGTTACTACCCACATACATCTGCATACAATTACATGTATGTATACGGCGCAATCTATTTGGTGCAATCTACTGCGGCGACGGGGCGGCGACGGCGGCAGCATAGTCGCCAGACGACCGACAGAGAGGCCCAAGCGACGGGCGGCGACGAGATGGCGACGGGGCTGCGACGGCGGCAATATAGCCGCCAGACTGACACACAGGCCCCGGCGACGGGCGGCGACGAGGTGGCGGCGGGGCGGCGACGGCGGCAACATAGCCGCCAGATCGACAGACAGGCCCAGACGACGGGCGGCGACGTGAAGGCGACGGGGCGACGGTGGCGGCAGCGCAGCCGCCAGACCGACAGACAGGCCCAATTCCTTACTCCGATGACAAGTATGGACGCCCTATATTGCCCTCCCCCTGGCCCATCATATCCAGTGGAGGAGCATCGGTGTCCGATGTCCCAGGGCCCTCCTGGAAACCAATGTCCTGGGGCGCCCAGGCGGTGGTTGCGTATGTTGCCTTTGGAGAAGATCCTAGACATCAGCTTTCAGAGGTACGCGCCGCCCTGCAGGTGGGCGCGGCGCCGAAGACCTGAAATTCCCACGGACCTCCCAAACTTGATATGCTCATGACGTCTCGTTTTGATGATTATTCGTATTATTATTATGTGTCTTCTTCTTCTTCTTCTCATGTCCAGCTTCGAGCCGAACCAGGGCCGTAGGCGGCCAGGGTGGCTCGGTCAGGCTAAGGATCGTGTTAGATCCTTCCAGAGCGTTCTGGAACGCTGTCAGGGCGTTCTGGAGCGCTCTGGCACGGCCAGGGCGCCCGATACATCCTCCAGCGCAGCTAGAGATCAGAGATCTTCCATGTATCCCGATCCGATGTTGTCCCGTCCCCAGCTTACATTAAACCATCATAGTAAGGATGGGCAGCCTTCCCAAGGGTACCCTTGCATCCTTGCCTCCTCGGTTCAGCCTTGGCCACTTTCGTTGGCCGCGCCCCGCCCGAAAAGCTTCGAAGTGGGCGTCCAAGGCCCTTGCATCCTTCTCGCGCATCCTTCTAATACGGGTTGACTGTAGTTTGATGTCCGTGTTCGCCAGCTTTTACCCGGTCCTCGCTGCATCCTTCTGTTGGAGACATACAACTGTTGCTCGATGCTGTTCGTTGGGAGTGCCGCGCCGAACCCCCCCGCAGCGCCGCCAGGGCGCGCCCGCGGCGGCGGCGGAGGCTCGGCCAGCCTCCGCGCCCGCGGCGGCCGCCGCGGCCCCGCCAGCCGAGGCGGCCGAGCCTGCGGAAGGACGGCGCCCGGTGCGGCCGCACTGGCCCAGACCCCCTCGGGTCGCGCAGAAGATGCGCCGCAGGGTTTTCGGCCATTTTTGTGGCCTTCCCTGACTTCCCGGTGTCGCAGTCTATTCACGTCGGGCGATTTTCGTTGCTCTGCTTCGGGCCCCAGAGCCCTCGCGGATCGATCCGGCTGCGCAAAGTTCAGCGGGAAGGTGGGGTCTGGGGCTTCGGTTCAGCTTTCTTAAGACACTCACTCAGCAATTGCAGCATCGTAGCTTCGACGTTGCATTTGTTCGTGCCGTCGGATCTCAGGGTCCGGGGGCCATTGCCAGTCCCCCGGAACCGTGCACAGAGGACCCAGGACCAGCAGCCTGCCCCATGGAAGGGCACGGGGCTCTGGGGGTCGACTGCGTTTGAACAACATCACGACATTTGGGGGGGTCTGGTTGGCCCTGGCCTCGCAGGGGTTTTCGTAGTTCGGAGGGTCGCGCCGCATCGCCGATGCATGGGCGACGTCGCCGATGCATCGGTGCCGTGGATGTGGAGAACATCCGGCTCTTCATCAAGCCGCGTCCACATGAGCATCAGGCTTTCTTCGTGATGTCATTGCTGTTATTGTTGTTGTTGTTGTTGTTGGTGGTGGTGGTGTTGTTGTTGGTGATGGTGATGGTGATGTTGATGATAATGTTGTTGTGGCTGTGGTCGTTGTTGGGATTGTTGTTGATGTTGTTGTTATTGGTATTGTCGTTGCGGTTGATGTGGTTGTTGATGTTGTTGAGCTCTCATTACTGAAGACAATTATTGCTGGACATACTATAGTGAACATCATGTGTCTCTAGTGAAATGCTTCCCCGGGGCTCGCTTCCTGTTTCTTATCAGGGAACGTCGCTCGGCTCAAACTGGGTTGTTAGCCCCCAGATGACAACAACAACAGCAGCGCCCGCCTGAGACTTCCTCACAACTTAGCCAGGACCCCCGCTCCCGCCTGAGGCGCCCTCGCATTTTACGCAGGAATCGCGCTCTCGCTCGGGACTTCCTGACAATGTATTCAGGAATCGCTCTCTCAGCGCTCTGGAGTCGCGCTCTCGCTGGAGATAGGCTTTCAATTTACTCCAGAATTGCGCCCTTGCGTTGGAATTCCCCGCAAAATCAAGCGCCGCGCTCCCGACACTCAGGCACCCAAGAGTCGCGCTCACGCCTAGGACTCCCTCACAGTTTATTTCGGAGTCGGGATCTCGCTGCCCTTCGTGGCCCCGAAGCAGCCCTTCGTGGCCCCCTCGCTGCCCTTCGTGGACCTGTTACAGCCCTTCGTGGCCCCCTCGCTGCCCTTCGTGGCCCCGATGCAGCCCTTCATGGCCCCCTCGCTGCCCTTCGTGGCCCCGTTGCAGCCCTTCGTGGCCCCCTCGCTGCCCTTCGTGGCCCCGTTGCAGCCCTTCGTGGCCCCCTCGCTGCCCTTCATGGACCCGTTGCAACCCTTCGTGGCCCCCTCGCTGCCCATCCTGGCCCCGTTGCAGCCTGTCGTGGCCCCTTCTCTGCCCCCCGTGGCCCCGTTGCAGACCTTCGTGGCCCCCTCGCTGCCCATCCTGGCCCCTTGGCAGCCTGTCGTGGCCCCGTCGCTGCCCCTCCTGGCCCCGTTGCAGACCTCCGTGGCCCCCCGCTGCCCATCCTGGCCCCGTTACAGCCTGTCGTGGCCCCCTCGCTGCCCTTCGTGGCCCCGTTGCAGCCCTTCGTGGCCCCCTCGCTGCAATCGTGGACCTGTTATAGCCCTTCGTGGCCCCCTCGCTGACCTTCGTGGCCCCGCTGTCGCCCTTCGTGGCCCCCCCGCTTTCCTCCGAGGCCCCGTTGCAGCCCTTCGTTGCCCCTTCGCTGCCCTTCGTGACCCCGTTGCAGCTCTTCGTGGCCTACTCTTAGATTTCGTGGCCCCGTAAATGTATGCCCTTCGTGGCCCCCGCTCGTTCGCGCCCGTCGTGGCCCATCTGCATGCGCTTCGTGGCCCCGCTGTCGCCCTTCGTGGCCCCCTCGCTGCCCTTCATGGCCCCGTTGCTGCCCTCATTGGCCCCGTCCTTGCCCTCTGCGGCCCAATATACGTATGCCCTTCGTGGTCCCCGCTCGTTCGCGCCCGTCGTGGCCCCATATGAATTCTCTTCGTGGCCCCGCTGTCGCCCTGTGTGGCCCCCTCGCTGTACTATGTGGTCTAGTTGCTACCCTCAATGGCCCCGTCGTTGCCCTCTGTGGCCCCGCATTGTCTGCCCTTCGTGGCCCCCGCTCGTTTGCGCCCTTCGCGGCCCCATACGCATGCCCTTCGTGGCCCCGCTGTCGCCCTTCGTGGCACCTTCCTGCCCTTCGTGGCCCCGCTGTCGCTCTCGATCTCGCTCTCGCTTTCGCTCGTCGTCGTCGCCGTCGTCGTCGTCGTCGTCGTTGTCGTGGTCGGTCCCCTGTCCATCCCTCTTGGAGTCGGGTTGCCGCCGATCAGCGCTGCCGCTGGCCAGGCCGACGGTCCGCGGCCGCCCCGCCGCTTACCGGGGCCCGGCCTGCAGGGAAGAAAGAAATACCCCGAAAAGGGGCACGATCGAAGACGAAGAGGGCGGGTATCGAGGGTTTGGGAATGTGCGTTGAGTGACACTCGAGCAGATAATAGCAAACAAGATTAGCATGTTTGTTGCTGTTGCTGTTGCTGCTGCTGCCGTTGTTGTGGTTGTTGGTACTGTGTTGTTGTTGTTGCTGTTGCTGTTGGTTGTGTTGTTGTTGTTGTTGGGTTTGTTGTTGTTGTCGTTGTTGTTGTGGTTGTGGTTGTGGTTGTGGTTGTGGTTGTGGTTGTGGTTGTTGTTTTTGTTGTTGTTGTTGTTGTAGTTGTAGTTGTAGTTGTTGTTGTTGTTGTTGTTGTTGCTGTTGCTGCTGATGCTGATGCTGCTGTTGTTGTTGGTGTTGTTGTTGCTGCTGTTGTTGTGGTTGTTGTTGTTGGTGGTGTTGTTGTTGTTGTTGGTGTTGTTGTTGTTGTGGTTGTCGTTGTCGTTGTTGTTGCTGCTGCTGCTGCTGCTGCTGTTGCTGTTGTTGTTGTTGTTGTCGTTGTTGTTGTTGGTGTTGTTGTTGTTGTTGTTGTGGTGGTGGTGGTGGTGGTGGTGGTTGTTGTTGTTGTTGTTGTTGTTGTTGTTGTCGTGTGTGTGGGGGCGGGGCACTTTTGAGTGGCAGAGCGAGTCTTTTCAGCGTGCCGACTGAGACGTGATAGCACCAGATGGCGGTTCGGCTCCACGCGAACAGCTTCCCCTCCCCCATCGATAGAGACCCTACCTGGGAGGTTCTCCACATGCGGACGGGCAGACGTTGGGGCGAAGGCCAGCAGCAGTTCTTGCCCGTTTTGAGCCAGGCTCGCTGTCGGTGCTGCCGGGGGCGCCGTCCGCTCGATGCATTCGAGTCGCGCGCCCAACAGCGGCCGCTGACGGGCTTGGGCAGCAGTTGCCGCTGGGCATCGCTCAATTCCATTGCCAGTACAGTGGAGGCCCATGCCAAGAAACACCCTGCTTGCCTCCAGGGTGCCATGGGTTCCTTGGGTTTCGATGGCTTTTCTATGGAAGGCGTGCCGTTCCCACACCAAAGATCAATGGACGTCCTGGGGTCTCAGGGTCTGGTGTCGTGTGGAAGGTGTCTTGTGGACTGGCCTCCACTGTAATCGCCCATGCTGGGCGTGCTTATGGGGGAGCGGGGGTGACTGGCGGGGCTGGCAAGAGGGGCAACGGGGCCGGCAGCGTGCGAGCATGCGCACGGAGATGGCAGCGTGCGAACATGCGCGCCGGTGTGCGCCGAAGCGGCCGACCCTGCCCAGAGGATGGCCCGTAGCGGGGGTGGACAGGGCGGTGGGGTGCAGGGGGGGGGCGCGATATCCGAGGTGTGGATTGGTCCATGACCACCGCCTGGCGAGTCGAGCTTCGGGGGCCTCGGCGGACGGTGGATCCTATACATTAGGGCCCTGGAGGGCGCACCTCTATGCATGTCCACCGCCTGCCGAGACCCTCGAAGCACTCTTTGAATAGGACTTTTCTCAAACGCCAGTGCAGCTGAGTAGCGCTATCGTCCCTGGCGGACTCGACAGAGACTCTGGCGAGAAGATTCCCTATGACTCCGCAGCCACATGAAGGCTGGCATCCACAGAACGGTTTTTGAGTGAATTCGAAAACCTCGGCGCCCGTGTCTCGCTGGGCACCCTCCTCCCTCCCATTACCAGGCGAAGGCGACCAGTCTTCGGACCAGCGATCGGTGCACCCTCCTGCTGAGAATGTTTTTTTCTGCAGGCCGCAGATGTCTTGCCCCCAGGCGGTCGTCATAGATAAAAAAGTCCCGCCTCGCTGGGCAGACACCGCTCCCCTGCATCGCCTGCGCTGTGTCGGTGGTTCAGAGATGGGGTCCTGAGGGTTGGGGCCCTAAGGATAGGAAGGGATTCGAGGTTGATCCTGCACTGTTTCAGGCAGCTCGTCCTCAGGACCCCATCCCTCACGACCCCGTCTTTGAACCACCAGAGGAGGAGGAGGAGGAGGAGGAGGAGGAGGAGGAGGAGGAGGAGAGGAGGAGGAGGGAGGAGGAGGAGGAGGAGGGAGGAGGAGGAGGAGGAGGAGGAGGAGGAGGAGGGAGGAGGAGGAGGAGGAGCCCTCACAGAGGCGCCCGGCGAGCTCGTCCTTGGAAGCGTTCGCGGCGGAGGTCTTGACTCCGTCTCCTCCCGTCCTCCTTCGTCCTCCTCCTCCTCCTCGTCCTCCTCCTCCTCCTCCTCCTCCTCCTCCTCCTCCTCCTCCTCCTCCTCCTCTGGGCCCGCCCACGTCGAGGACGCGGGGCCATCAGCGGCCACCGATGTGCGCCACGGCGGCGGAAGAGCGGCCGAGCCGGCCTCTTCCAGCACGGCCCTGGGCAGGGGGCCATATGCGAACCCTATACCCCTAACCCCCACCATCTCCGAGGGGGAGGATGGGGCTCACTTCGCTCGGGAGCTCCCGAACGAAGTGAACTCCACCCTCCCCCTGAGAAGTCGTGGGGGGCAGGGGCAGGGCTCGCATGTGGCCCCCTCCCGGAGCAGACGCACGGCAGCGCGGCACGGCAGCGCGGCACGGCAGCGCGGCACGGCAGCGCGGCACGGCAGCGGGCGCGGCACGGCAGGGCGCGGCACGGCGCGGCGCGGCGCGCGAGCGGCACACGCTGATCGCGTGCTGCAGCTCGGGCACGCCGGCACGGCACGGCGTGGCACGGGCACGGGCACGGCGAGCGAGCAGCACGGCGTGGCAGGCGGGCGCGGGCAGCGGGCTACGTAGGCACGCGGCACGCGGGCACAGGCGTGGCCCATGCGCGCGCGGGCACCTCGCGCGGGGCACGGCGCGCGGGGCACGGCACGGCTGGGCAAGGCACGGCACGTGCGTCGCGTGGCGGGCACGGCGCCGCACGCCGGCACGGCGCTGCGAGCGGGCTCGTGTTCGACGGTGCACGTGGGCCGTGCATTGCAGGCGCTGCTCGCAGGGGAGCGAGCACACATCGGGTCGACGAAGGCAGGCACACGAGGCGCGGGGCCAGCGATGCCGCGCCCGTCGAGCGCGAGCCCGAGCGCGAAGAGTGGGCACCTCCCGGGCCAGCGCGGTGTCGGGAGGGCAACCGCAGCGGGGGGGCCCCAAACGGCGCGGTGGCCGCACCGCGTGGTGAGTCGGGGGGGGCTCGGGGTGACCGCACGGTTTTGGGACTGGGGTCATTCTCGGAGGACGTCTCGAACGATGGGAGCCTCCGGGCTTTGCAGAAAAACGTCCGGCGGCGGGCCGCGCGGTGAGGTCTCCTCGGGGGCTCTTGCAGGTCACCACGCGGTCCGTCGCCGCACGGCTCTTGGGCCCCGGGCGCAAGGCCTAAGGCCTGGGGCGCAGCGTGCGATGGCGCTGCTTCGGACCAGCGGGGGGAAGGTTATGAGGAAAATCCTGGAGGCCTCGCGCGGCGCGTAATAGTGGCATGATCTAGTCCGCCGGTCAGTTCCGTAAGCTATGGGTCGACGCTCGCGCGGCGATGCTCCGGAGCCAGTCCGACGCAAGTCCGACGTAGTCCGACGTGAATCGGGTTGACCCAAAGGGGGTCCAGCGACAAGGGGGTGGTGCAATAGATTGATGGGGTTGCAACATGTAGTTTTTGGGCCGTGCAGTGCATTTCGGGGCGCAGATATATTTGTGTCTTTTCGCGTGCAACACAATACTTGCAATACAATGCAATGCAGTTCCCCGGCGCAATACACTGGCAGTACAACTGCCCCAAATCTATTGCACCACCCCCTTTCAGCCGGACCCCTTTTGGGCCACCCACAGTAAACCCAACGCAGCTCTGACGCAGATCCGACGCATATCTGGTCTCCAGTCGCCGCGCGGAGCCTCCAGGATTGTCTTCATAAGTTCATGAGGAAGCAGGCATCACACGGGGACGGGGCAGCGGCCCCCATGCGGGCAATATTTATATCCGTATCCAGTGCGTCTTGGACTTTCTTGGAAGGTGCGCCGCAAGGCCGAGGCGCACTGGATATGTATAAACATCTATCCTTTTGGAGGCAGATTATACTCCATATCCAGTGCGCCTCATGTTTCTTGGGAAGATAGTCCCAAACTCCAAGACGCCCTGGATGTGGATATAGACATTGCCCGCACCCCACTCGCAGTAGCAGCCGCCACGGCCGCCGCCGCCGCCGCGCCGGCGGCCCGCCCAGCGGAAGAGGCCGCCGAGGCGGCGCGCGCGCCTCGCCGCGGGCCCCCCTCGCGCCCGCGGGGGCTCCGAGTTGAGTCGGGCGCGCCCCTCTGCAGGAGGAAGATCCAACAATAGTATTGAAAAATTGTGGGGGGACGATTTTGGGTTTATTTTTGACCATCAGGACAGCGCCGGTTCGGTTCGGTTCGGATATAGGTCCTGGAGCGCCTCCGGTTCGGTTCGGTTCGGTTCGGTCTCGTAACTTTCTGGTTCGGTTCGGTTCGGTTCGTTTATTTTTTGTTTCTGGTTCGGACCGGTTCCTGTTCCGGTTCGGTCCGGTTCCGGCCAGATCGCCGGGCAGATTTTGGGCAAATGCAGAGCATGCAAACAATACACCAAAATGGTCACCATTTTGGTGTATTGTTTGAATGCTTTTTGCATTTTTCGCCCAAAATCCGCCCGTAGGGGGACATTCCCGACCTAAGCCTACGTACGGCAGGTTCACGCCGTTGACGCAGCGGCGACGTCAGCTCGGGCCTTCGAGCTTGAACGCCGCCAGTGGCCGAGAACCGGCCGATGTCGAGCGATCTTCGCTGTCGGGAAGCCGCGATCGTTCGAGGTTGAACAATCCCCGGGGTGTCAGAGACCAACGCCGACGTCACCGCCGCACGAACCTGCCGTGAGGGAGGCAAAGATGGGAGGAGGATGGGGAGGAGACGGAGGAGGAGGGGGAGGAGGAGGAGGAGGAGGAGGAGGAGGAGGAGGAGGAGGAGGAGGAGGAGGAGGAGGAGGAGGAGGAGGAGGAGGAGGAGGAGGAGGAGGAGGAGGACAGGCGGGGAGAAGAGACGCGGGGCTCTGCTGGTTCAACACGAGGACCCAACACCACAGGATGGTAGAGAGAAGCTGCGACGGAACGAGGAGCTACTGCCTCGACGCAACAGGAATCCAACCATCAGGACGGCTCGAACAATGCGTGGCAGTCTGCCCGCTGAGCTTCTGCACCTGAATTACTTGTCTGGTCCGGGTGGGGCCCTTTGCGAGGTCCCCACATGCGATCCAGGAGAACCTTGGAAACACTTGATCCCAAATAACTCCTGTTCCAGGGGAGTGCTTGACAGTATCTACATGGGGCAGACTGTGATCAGGGTTCGGATGCAGTCCCCCTCTCCACTTTGGCACACCCTTCAATCGTGGCCACCGAAGGCTATTGTGGCAGGGTTCGCATGCGTCCCCCCGATCATTTCGGCGCACCTGTCGCACGTTTCGTGGTGGCCCCGCAGAAAGCTCCACCGACAGCCTGTGGCAGGATTTGCATGCATCCCCCCCCGCCACTTCGGTACACCCCTCACACGTTTCGTGGCCCCACAGGGAGATCCACCGAAGGCTTCCATGGCAGGGTGGCAGGGTTCGCATGCGTCCCCCCGACCACTGCAGCACAACCCCTCACGTGTTACTTGGCCCCGCAGGGAGCTGCACTGAAGGCTTTTGTGACAGGGTTCGCACGCGTCCGCCCGTTTCGGCACATCCCTCACACGTTCCGTGGCCCCGCAGGGAACTCCACCGAAGGCTCTGGTGGCAGGGTTCGCATGCGCCCCCCCCGCTCATGTCGGCGCACACCTCACACGTGTCGTGACCCCACAGGGAGCTCCCCCGAAAGCTCCGCTGGCAGTGTTCGCATGCGTTCCCGAAGGCTTCAGTGGCAGTGTTCCCTTAGGCAGCTCCGCCGAAGGCCCGAGTAGCAGGGTTCGCATGCCGCCCCCCCTCCACTTTTGCACACCCCTCACACGTTTCGTGGCCCCAAAGAGAGCTCCACCAAAGGCTATTGTGGTAGGGTTCGCGTGCGTCCCCCCGTTCATTCCTCACACGTTTCGTTGCCCCACTGGGAGCTCCCCTTTGCTTCGTCCTCCCTGGCCTGTGTTAATCACGCTTGCATGCGGTTGGGTCTTTCGCTCGGGTGGGTGTGTTTTACGATTTGCCAGTTGCGGTTCCAGTTCGGGCGCCGTTCGCCAGAGATCTGGTGACGGGTACATAGGGGAACAAAAAGTTGCATAAACACAAAAACTCGAAGGTCCGCGCGGATCTCTCGGATCGGCGCTGGACCCCCCGCTGGCGCGCGGAGCGCGCCAGGGGCGGCGCCGGAGGCGCCGCCGGGGGGCCCAGCGCCGATCCGAGAAATCCGCGCGGAGCTCCGAGTTTTTGTGTTTATGCAATTGTTTGTTCCCCTAGATTTGCCAGTTGAGGTTCCAGCTCGGGCGCCGTTCGCTTGAGATCTGGTGACGGGTACGGCAAACGACCTGGATGCTTCCACGGCCCGCGAAGGCCGAGGCTCGTGGCAGATCCAGCCCTCCTCGCCTCGCTCTCGGCTCGCCACGGGCCCCACCGGACCGACGCCCTCACCCTTGACTCGGGGGTGGACAGAAGCCCCAACAGTGACACGTCGATTAGTCAAATGTCCGTTTTCGGTTCTCGAGAGGGCGCCGTGGCCGTCATTTTCCAGGCTTGCGCCCGCGTTTGGGCCTCAGGTCGTTTTCACTAAGCCACGTTTTGCTAAAGGGGGGTCTGTCCATCCCCGATTGACGCAGCAGCAGAAGCAGGTGGCAAGCGATGCATCCAAGACGCTTGATGCTGCGTCTGATGTGCTGCACGCAAGGGCATCGCCCATGCTGTTGCGATACGTCGCCAGTATCCGAAAGCACTGCTTGTTGTGGGCCACTCGACCGTCGAGAGGAATGTGCAGAGCTCTTACCCCTGAGGTTCTGCATCCACGAAGGCAGAGTCTGTGTTTGGGAAAGGTGTAGCGTCGCGGCCGAGAACATGCAACCAGGTGCTTGCACGACCTGATTAGATGGACACCAGGCGGAGGCGACGCTTACCCCACTCACGTCAGACAACAGTGCGTTCGAGGATTCGGCAGAATGCCCTTCCAATCACAGCCCTCCGGGAACACTGATTTTTCATTGCTTTGGGGTGCAAGCCGAACGCCCCATGGGGCGTGCGGTCTAGGCACCTCGTGATCACGCGTGTTAGAATTAGAGGTGGATTTGCGTTTTTGTTCAGTTTTCCCAAAGAGATCCAGGCACACAGCTGCGGAGGTGGATGGAGGGATGGAACAAGATGCGTATGCAGAGAGGGGAGAAGATCAGTCAGAGCTGGGCCAAAGCAGTTGCGAGGCATGAGACATGCGATGTCGCCGCCACCACCGTGCCAGCGTTCCGTACGGAACCGCGGGCTCGGGACGATTCGGCACCCGACTCTCCCGGCTCACCAGACTCCGCGGGTCTGCCCTGAAGGAGGCGCGAACGGGGGCTCTCTTTTCCTCGCGCGCCGCGGGCCGTGGCGAAGCGAGTTCGCAGGGGAAGCTCCCTGGAGCCACGGCCGCATCGGGGGAGCGCGCGGCCACAGCGACGACTGTTCGCCTGGTGGAAAAAGGAGGCGTGCGAGTACACTTAGAAGGCGCCGAAGTGCGAGCACCCCTTCGGGCCCAGAGGAGGAGGAGAGGGAGGAGGAGGAGGAGGAGGAGGAGGAGGAGGAGGAGGACGAGGAGGAGGAGGAGGAGGAGGAGGAGGAGGAGGAGGAGGAGGAGGAGGAGGAGGAGGAGGAGGAAGAGGAGGAGGAGGAGAGGGCGGAGGATGAGGAGGAGGAGGAGAGGGGTAGGAGGAGGAGGAGGAGGGGAGGCGAGGAGGAGGATGGAGGAGGAGAGATGGAGGAGGAGGAGGAGGAGGAGGAGGAGAGGGAGGAGGCGGGAGGAGAGGAGGAGGAGGAGGAGGAGGAGGAGAGGAGGAGTAGAGGAGAGGAGGAGGAGGAGGAGGAGGAGGGAGGAGGGAGAGGGAGGAGAGGAGGAGGAGGCGGAGGAGGCGGAATAGGGAAGAGGATCGGAGAGGAGGAGGAGGAGGAGGAGGAGGAGGAGGAGGAGGAGGAGGAGGAGGAGGAGAGGAAGGAGGCGGAGGAGGAGGAGGAGGAGGAGGAGGAGGCGGAGGAGGAGGAGGAGGAGGAGGAGGAGGAGGAGGAGGAGGAGAGGGCTGAGGAGGAGGGAGGAGAGATGAGGAGAGGGAGGATGAGAGGCGGGGAGGAGGAGGAGGAGGAGGAGGAGGAGGAGGAGGAGAGGAGAGGAGGAGGAGGAGGAGGCGGAGGAGGAGGAGAGGAGGAGGAGGAGAGAGGGAGGAGGAGAGGGGGAGGAGGATGAGAGGAGGAGGAGGAGGAGGAGGAGGAGGAGGAGGAGGAGGAGGAGGAGAAGAGGGGAGGGAGGAGAGGGAGGAGGAGGAGGAGGAGGAGGAGGAGGAGGAGGAGGAGGAGGAGGAGGAGGAGGAGGATGAGAGGAAGGAGGAGGAGGAGGAGGAGGAGGAGGAGGAGGATGAGGAGAGGAGGAGGAGAAGAGGGAGGAGGAGAGGGAGGAGGAGGAGGAGGAGGAGGAGGAGGAGGAGGAGGAGGAGGAGGAGAGGAAGGAGGAGGAGGGAGGAGGAGGAGGAGGAGGAGGAGGAGGAGGAGGAGGAGGGGGCGCTGGCTCGCGGGCCGCTCCTCGGGTCTGGGCCTCGGGGAGCCTGTCCGCGGCCGAGGCCCGCCGTGGCCGGCCGAGCCCTCTCGTCGTGCCTTCTCCAGCTCTCCTTCTCCGGTGAGGAGCACGGCTCCTCTTCCAGCGCTCCTTCTCGTTTCGCTCCCTCTCGTTCCCTCTCGTTCCCTCTCGTTCCTTCTCGTTCCTTCTCCAGTTCTCCCTCTCGTTCCCTCTCGCTCCTTCTCCAGCTCTCCTTCTCCTTTCGTTCCCTCTCCAGCTCTCCAGCAGGGTCGCAGCTTCTGGCAAGCTGTCCCGTCAGCCGCGGGCCCCCCCCCCCCAGGGCAAGAGCAGCAGCGCGGTGAAGGCCAAGAGGGCCGCCCGCGCCGACGAGACGCGCAAGCAGGCCAAGGTCAGAGATGCGATGAAGGACACGTGCTGTGCTCTTTCGGAGAGGCAGAAGCAACAGCCTAAACAAAAGCTTTCGGAGATTCGCGCGAATCTCTTGGATCTGCGTTGGAGCCCCCTGGCGGCGCCTCTCCTGGCGCGTTCCGCGCGCGCCAGGGAAGGGGGGCCCCAGCGCCGATCCTAGAGATCCGCTAGAGATCCGCTCGGAGCTCCTAAAGTTTATGTTTCTGCAGTTGCTTCTTTTTCTTCTTCTGTCCACTGTCGACGTCAGTAGTGGGTGAATGTCTCTCGCTCGCGGCGCTCTCCAGGGCCCAGTTCGATTTGATGGTTCGATGCCGAGTTCGCCTGGCCCAGTCCGATTCGAATCCGTTCTCCTGGCGACCCGATGCGGCCCGATGTCCGCACGGCGTGGTTGTGCACACGCGACGCCCGGTGTGCGATCCGATTCTCTGATCTCGATGCTGGCTGATCCCGCTCGGGGCTCCGGGCCGTCTCTGGGCAGGTGGCATGTCCTCCTGTGCACATCTTTCCGAGAAGACTGACGCTTCGCATCGGATCCACACCCACTGTTCGGAAAGACAGTCATCGGGTTGGGGAGGATGGGGCTGGGAGAAATGAGCACGTCTTCAATCTTACCGCGTGTGCTGAGGGTGCTTTTCACGGAGTCGTGCCCCGTATTTTCCAAACCCCATCCTCCCAGCGCGATAATGATCGTCTTTCTCGATTGTTGCGCCTTAGGTGACCCATTCGCCTCGTTTCCCCCCCCCCCCCCACGTCTTCCTCTCTTTCCCCCTCCTCCTCTTCCTCTGGTCCCCTCCCCCCCTCCCCGCCAGGCCCTTCCTCTCCCCATCCCTGTCCCCTGCCCCTCTGCCCCTCCCCTCCCAATCCCCTCCTCCCCCTCCCCTGCATCAACTCCCCTCCCTCCTCCCACACCTGCGCCCTCTCGGCTCGCCTTCCGCCCCTCTCCCCTCCATCTCTGATCCCCCTCCCTCCCTCCCCGCAACTTGGCCTTCAGGAGCCTGCATACTGAGGCTCCAAGAGGCCTGGTGACCGAAACAAGACGACCCGAGGTAGCTACGCAGCCTCCCGAGGATTGCCCCGATAGGCCAGAACTTGGTAGCAGTTGTTTTTTACTCAACGACTGTAGCCTTGCCGTTTGTTTCTCTTCCGATGGCCTCTCGAGGTCTCAAGATGATCTCAAGGTCGCCCAAGAGAGCCCGAAGACGAGCTCAGGAGGGGCCCACAACGGCCCCAGAGGCACACACGAGAACTCAAAGACAGGGCCTGGGTGTGCCCCAAGGGGGCCCCACACCCGTCCAAATCTGGAACACGCCGATAGCGTCAATCGTCCTTGGTGCTCAACAGGCGCCAACACGCCTCCATGAGGATTCTGCAGGATTCAAGAAGTCCCAAAAGTGCACCAACGGAGCCCGGCGGACCATTCCAAAAGGGCTTCAACAGAGTCTCAAGATGTCGCCCGCATCCTGACAATGAAGCCGCCTTATCACTCTTTATCAGGCCTCGGTTCGGCTTTTCCCATACCTGTCAGTCGATCGTTTTTCCTTCATCCTCCTGCCCCTGTTGCTAGTACTGCTGCTAGCTGCTACGCTGCTGATCCTAATTATGCTGTTCTTTCCCCTTGCCATCCTCATCCTTCCGCTACGCCTCATCCTTCCTTTCCTCCTCACCTTCTCTCCTCCCTCCTGTTCCAGCTGCTCCAGATGGCCAGACTGCCAGCCACATCTAGCCCACATGCAGGGAGGTAGGTGCTGGGACGTGGGGCAGGCTGAGGTGCAGACCCCTCCCCGAAGGGGAAGAGGGGGGGCGATAACTAAGTGCCTAGTCATCCGACGCTCCGAGGGCTGGCGGGATGTCCTGCTCTTCGTCCGCAGGGCTTCCCCACTCTTGGCCATGGAGGGGCCCATGTCAGAGAAGCCTGGCCGCACGCGCGGAGGTGTGCTCCAAGTTGCACCCGCCCTGAGCACCGTGAAGCACCGCACATGCGCAGCATGCTCCCGACTGTGCAGTGGTCTTCGCGGAACGTGGGCCTCAGCAGCTCGGTTGGGCAGAGGCAGGCTGAGAAACATTGCGTGCATAGTAGAATGCGAACAGATTTCATCAACACGCACACATCTTCCCATTCTGATTTTTTTATCACGCGGAAGCACCCTCCGCCCCCCTAAACCGGACCCCCCCCAGGGACGCCCCGGACGGCCTTTCGGACGTCTCGGCGGCCCCCTGGGCGCCCTTGGACAGGGTCCGCTGGCCCTCCAGGCCTCCCAGGGCGCCTTGCCGGACCTTGCGAGCAGACTCGAGGCGATCGGAAGGGTCATCGGAAGTGCGCACGAGAGACCCAGGAGCACAAGAGCGCTCCAAGAGGAACCTCGATGGTCCGTAGCCATTTTGGCGCAAGCTTCTCAAGTGCACCGCCTGCCCTGGCCTGCGCAGATGGCCCCGGCGGCTCCCAGCCGCCGGAGATGCCCTGCAGATCGACGGGCGCGCATCCTCGGTCAGCCCGCCTATCCTCTCGTGGCTGCGACTGGCCTGACTGCAGTCATGGCGCTGGCTGTCTGCCTCTTTGACGCTTTTGGCGACGATGCCTGGGACGAGAAGCTGAGGCGCAATGGTAAATCATACTGCGAGGCCAGGCGGAAGGGCGAGGCGCTTGGCACCCCCGCAAACAGCTGGTCCAATTTAGCCTACGTCTGTGCTGGAGGTTGGGCGTTGGGCCGCGCCGCCCAGGGCTTCGCGCGAGGCGAGGAACGTGAAGATGAGAGGGACGCAGATGCGGGAGATGCCGTGCCACGCGTGTCCGCGGAGCCGTTGGTACTCCCACCATCCTTGCTCGTAGCGGTCGGCATTTCCTCATTATGCTTGGCAGGGGGCAGTTTCCTGTTCCACGCCTCGCTCACTCGCTTGGGACAACAGTTAGACGTTGGCGCTATGTACTGGGTGATGAACGCTGCGCTCGCGGCCACCGCTTGGAGATGGCTTCGCCTGTCTGCGCCAAGCACTGTCAGTGGGAGCCGCTGGACTATTGCCCTCTTGTTACTGTCAGCGTCGTTATGCGATGCAGTGATGATGTCGCTGAAGTGGCAGATCAGCTCTGTGATTGCATTTAACATTCAGCTTGGCACAGTCATCGTGTCAGAGGCGGTGATCACGCTGAGATTATCATCTGACACGCGCAGTTGGCATATGTGTTTGTGTTGTTGTGCATTCCTGGCGACGTCAGTCGCCTTGGTGTTTCGACAGTTGGGAATCAAGGCGAAGAAAGATAGCTCGTTGGGAGACTTCTGCGCTCCTTGGAGCATGTTCCAGCCGCATGCTGTGTGGCATGTGCTGACAGGCTTCGCACTCCTGGCATTGCACGAGTTACAGGCCGGTAATTCCAGGCAGCGGACGCCGCACGTCACCAGCGTAGTTGTAGGAGATGTGGTTGAGGCCAGGGGCAGCAGCAAAGCTCAAAATGTATCGGTGAGCTCGGTTATTCACGATGCGGCACCAAACACTACGGAGGAATGCGCCGCAGTGGTCGTGCCTATCAGTGAGTCGGCCAGGCACTCGGACACGAAAATGTGTGACGCTACAGCGTCTCGTGAACAAAAAAAGGGAACCTCGATGGTCTGAAGACGGCCGAAGAGGCCCCCATGACGCCCCAAGAGGGCGTTAAGGGAGCCCTGAAGAAGCAAACATCGTCCCATTCCCTTAGGAATATATATATATATATATACAAGACTGCAGTGGCGCTTCGCGCCATGCACCTTGGTCCTTGGAGCTTGGTATGCAGGCGGAAATGGCAGGAAGGTCAAGCCGACAATTTAGCGAGAACTCCTTGCTGCCTTTTCTGGCATCGCCGTTATACTAATGCTGTTCGTTGTCCTTCCTCCATGCTTATTTTTCCTCATTCTCGCCATACCCTGGGCATTCTCCCCATCCTCCTCAGCTCTTTTTGCGGAGGCTCCTCCTTGGAGAGTCTCTGGAGGCCTCACCAAAATTCTCAGGTTTTCTTAAAGCCTTCTGGAGGCCTCCTAGGTGTGTTCTGGGGGCCTCTGGGCCTTCCTAAGGCCAACCTGCCTCTAACCGCGGTCTCCCTGAGCGCCCCAGTCACGATTTGGAATGCTTCGGAGGGTGTCTTGGGGCCATCTTGGGCCGCCATGGTGCTCTCTTAGGGCCATTTTGGACCCCTGTTGTGCCGTTTTGGAGCTCTCCTGGATTGCCTGGAAGCCCTTTCGGATGGTTGTTGGGTGATTTTGGAGCCTCCCAGGCGGCTTCGGACGCCTAGGAGACCGCCGTCTTGGAGCGTCGGGAAGCCGAAAAGAGGAGAACCCAAACTGCACCCAAACCTACATAGAATCAATGATTCTTTCCTGTTGGGGCCTTGTTGGGGGTGCTCTTGGAGGCCTCTTGGTACGTTTTGGAGCGATCTTTCGGGGTATGACGGCTTCTTGGAGCGCTCTTGTGCTGTCGTGGGGGTCTCTGGGACGTCTCCGGTGACCCCCCTGATCGCCCTGGGTGTGATGCGGAGGCTTGGCAAAACGCCCTGCGCTTCGAGGCCCGTCCGGAGGGTCCCAAAGCTGTTAATTTTGTTTAGAGGTGGTGATGGTTTTCTTTACGCTCTTCGGCGCAGCCATCGGAAGGAAATCAACAGGCGCGCTAGTTTACAGTGTCCAGACGCCTGAACTGGGTCTGGTATGTCTATTTTTTTCCAGAGATGCTTTTCCCTCACTCCTTCTTCTTCTCCACGTCCTGCTGACCGCGCCCTCGCGCGCGCAATGCGAGATTGCCGCGCCCGCATTGCACGAGGAAGCTCTACGAGTTCCCGGCGGTAACCAAGGTTGACGGTTTACCGCCGGCTCCCATCTCCGGTGACCCCCCTGATCGCCCTGGGTGTGATGCGGAGGCTTGGCAAAACGCCCTGCGCTTCGAGGCCCGTCCGGAGGGTCCCAAAGCTGCAGATCCCGGGGATCCGGTTTTAGGGGGGGGGGACGGGTTTTCCCCCCGCCCGGGCTTATACAAATGTAGGAAGAGGAATATAGTTATTTATATATATATAGCTATATATAACTATATACATATGCGTATATATATATATATATATATATAGGTTTAGCATATCCGCTTGTGGGGTCTTCGCAGCGTCCAAGACGGCCCGATGGGCCACCGATATCGCCCCAAGACGGCCCAAGAGGCCCCCCATAGGGTTTGAAGACGGCCCATGAGGGCCCGAAGACTGCCCCGGAGAGCCCCGACACTGGCCACAAGAAGCCCAAGATGCCCCCAGAAGGCTCCCAAGAGAGACCCGCGAAAGCCATGGGAGACTCCCAAGAAGGCCACTGGAGACCCCCAAGAGAGCCCTAGATGGCTTCAGAAGATTTGTGGAGGGCCCCAGCTCCCCGAGACGGCCCAAGAAGGCCCCAATACGGCCCAAGAGGGCCCCCAATACCGGCCAAAAGAGCCCCAAAAACACATAGACGGCGTTCTCCTATGAAGTACATCGAGATGACCCGAAGATCTTGGTTTCACGCTTGAGACTAGAGGTTTAGATTCCTCGAGAGAGAGAGAGAGAGAGATCTTACCCCCTCCTCCCCCCTTCCGCCTCCCCAACTCTCCCCTTCATCCCTGTTCCCTTCCCGTTCCCCGTTCACGGACAAGCGCAATCGCAAAAGTTTGATGCTCCGTCGTTTGCCAGCACCTTCGCGCGTGACACATCAGCATTCCTTCCCCGCTCCTGCGCACATGCGTGCAAGCGCATCGGGCGAACGCGGTGTCAGCAGGCACCAGGGATAGCAGAAAAATGAACCGGTCGCCCGTCCAGGTCTCGAGGTCCCCCCTGCTGCAGCAAGCGATGATTTATTGTTTTGCCAAGGAAGCGTCCGGAACAAGGAGGGGGCACGAAACGCCAATGCATTCTTGTGTGTACTATGTATATATATATATACATTTTCAGTGTACACATAGATTAAGCATCGTTGACCCCAACCATTGCGTCATTGTGCTTTGGAGGCGGTGTAAGCGATGTGGTGACATCTATGTGGTGTAAGCTGCGTAGTGTGAGCTTTGGAGGTGGGGACGACGCAGCGTTAGCAGCGTGGCGTAAGCTATGATGTGTAAGCTATGCGGTGTGAGCTGGTGGTGGGATCTGTTTGATGTAAGCTATCTGCGATGTAAGCTATGTTGTGTAGGCTATGTGTAAACCATGTGGTATCATGTATTCGGTGACAGCTACGCCGTGTAAGCTCAGAACACGGGGCGCCCACGAGACGCCCACGAGGCGGCACGGGCGGCAACGCGGCGCAACTTTGGGAAACCCACGCAGCGCACGGCGCGCCCGCGAGGCGCCCTTCAGGCGGCACGGGTGGCCACGTGGCGCAACCTCGAGAAACTCACCGAGCGCACAGGGGCGCCCGCGAGGCGCGCAGTTGGCGGCACGGGCGCTAACGTGGCGACGACCTTGTAATCCCATCCCATTACTTTGGAATCCGTAGCACGAACTCCTAAGTGTAAACACAACTAAGAGAAACGCATCGCAGGTTCGCGCGGACCTCACTCCCTTGCACGCGGAGTTCGCCAGGGGCGAAGTTCAGCGTCGATCCGAGATTTCTGCGTGGACATCCGACAAGTTCGTCTGTGCAGTAAGGGCCCCCTATATAGACTGCCTGTCCTGAACAGGGGGGAAGTGGGATCCAGACCAGACGAAATTGGATGGGATTGCCCAGGTATGGTCAGGGACGCGCCCTCAAGAAGCCCTTGACCCAACCTACGCTTTTCGTCCCCCTTGCTGTGGCGAGTAGGTATCGTGTCTCCTCTTCGCCCCCTTGCCTGGGCAGTGGGGGCACAAACGCCGCCCCAGACCTCCGACGTCATGGTTTTGTTTCTTTGGGTCCGGCGAAGCCCCTTCGCACGACTCCATGCGACTCCCTGGCGGAGCCATGGGCTGTCCACGCCCCACGCGAGGTCCTATACATGTTCTGAGCGTGCTTCCCTCCTCCGGAGGCTCCAGAGCGACTTCCTGGACCGTTCTCGCTGTGACTTCGTTGTGCAGCAACGGCGCGTTGGAGACGCACCGGGGGACAACAGGGCTGTACCTAAACAGGGTTTTGGCGATTTCGTGTGCCGTTTTCGTTTCGACTTCGTTTTGCGGTAGAGATGGATTGAAGACAAAACGAGGGAAAACGAAAACAAAACGAAAACGAAAAACACCGTTTAGGTTCAACGCTGGGGGACAACGAAGACAAAACAGAGAAAAACACTGCTTTAGTCGAGCCCCGGCGGGGAGCTCCGCGTGTTCCGCCCTCTTCCGCAGCCGCCCCGTGCTTTTCCGGGCCTGTCTGCTGCATGATCCACCTGGCCTCGGCCCCGCGTGCTCTCCGACGCTCCGTGGCCCGCCTACGCCTCTGCGACGCCCAAGTCGTACAAGTCTCTGCTGATTGCTCCCTCCGTGAGCTCCACAGTCGAGACGCTGAAATAAGGAACAGTTTGGGTTCGGAAGGGGCTCGATGTTCCTTAGGTTCCTCCAGTGCTGTTCCTCTTGCCTTCCTGGGGCACGGAGGCGCTTACAGGGCCAAGAAGGGGCTTCGCTTCTTGTTTAGCGTTCCTTCTGTCAGCGGCCCGACTGTACTCGAAACTCGAGAAACAAGCTGTAAAAATTTGAACTCCGCGCGGATTTCCTGGATCTTCGCCGGGCCCCCCTGGCGCCGCCTCCAGCGCTGCCCCTGGCGCGCTCCGCGCGCTGGGGGAAAGGGGGCCCAGCCTTGATCTCGGGGGCGACGATGGGGGCGAATTGCCCAGGGGAGAGCAATACCTGTATCCGGGGGCGTCGATGGTCCATGCCTTCGGCGAGGCTCCCGGACCAATACGTGTAATGCCCGCCCCTGGGCTATTCGCCCCTATCGTCGCCGCCGATGATCCAAGAAGAAGCCCGTGCGGAGCTCAGAAAGTCAGTGTTTATGCAGCTGCTTTTTCCTCTGTCTACAACCCTGGACCCACACTCTCTGGGACGACCGGTTCGTCGCCCCGGGCCGTTGCTCGACGGGCCCCTGGGGAGCTCCACCGAGCGTTTTAACGTTGGTTCGGCGCCACGGTGCGAGCGGCGGGCTCCTTGAGCCCCGGGCCCGACCAGCGTGGAAGGCCTCCCCTCGAAGAGAATGTGCTGTTGCTTCGATCGGTCCCCACCGAAGAACGCGGGACGGGACACCCACGGAGCGCTGGCGCACGTTGGGCCCGGCGGCCGCGGTATGCACTCGTCATTCGTCGAATGCGCAAGGCGGGATACCCAGTGAGCACGAGCGCACGTTGGCCCCGGCGGCCGCGGTGTGCAGGGTGTGCGAGGCGATTCGGGAGCTCTGCATGTTGAATCTACCCATCTCAACTGGTTGGAAAGGGAGAATCAGTGCTTACGCGTAGACCTTCGGAGGTTCGTGCTCCGTAGCCATGCTGGTTCAACCTCAGGCGGGGCGGCCTCAGCTGCCTTGGTCCAGGCCTCCCGAATGGGGTCCGAGTAGATGGGGCCAGAGGAAAGCGCCGCATCGCCTTTGCATCAGCGATGCGGCTCGATGCGAAGCCCGAATTGTTCCACGCCGACGGCGCCGACGCATCGCCGATGCATCGCCGATGCACTTGCGATGCGGCGCGATCCTCTGGCCCCATATACTCGGACCCCAGTCTGGAGGCCTTCACTCGGGGTGCTCCCCGAAGAACACAAAACAAGTGGCACGTGTGCCATGGCTCTTGCACAAAAAGGAAGGGCGAGGAGGAGGAGCTGGAGGAGGAGGGGGGAAGAGCTGGAGGAGGAGGAGGAGGAGGTGGAGGAGGAGGAGGTGGATGTGCTCCCCGAAGAACACAACATGAACCTTCGGAGGTCCGCGCTGATCTCCCGGATCGGCGCCGGACTCGCCTCCCTGGCGCGCGGGGAGCGCCAGGGGCAGCCTCGGGGGCGCCGCCAGGGGGGGCTCCAGGGCCGACGCGAGAAACCCGCGCGGGCATGACATTTGGGGTCAAGTCGGGCCTGTCCCTCGACAGGAGGGATCTTCAAAAATAGTTTCAAAAAAAAATCGTCAGGGGACTATTGTTTGACTATTTTTGAGCATTTTGGAAGTTTTTGTTTTCAGTATTATTTAAATTTGTTCACCCAAAATCCCCCTGTAGGGGGACAGGCCCGACTTAACATTTGGGGTACTCCCGCCGGAGACGGATGGTGTGTGCTGGGCTTCAGGCCTCGGAAAAGATAGCGAACACTCGTGCCGCATTCATCTGTCAGCGCCTCCCCCTCCCCCCAATGTTCAGAGTCGGCGGTGGGTCTGACGAGTTGCACCTCGACCGCAGTCTCCCCCACGCGTGCCAGCTTTGAGTTTGGGGGGGAGGAGGAGTGTTCCGTAACTGTTTCCCTCTACCGTTTCTCCGACCACCTCCATGGGCTCATCCACGATGGCGGCGTGCACGGCAGCGGGGCGCAAGAGCGTCTCCTTCCTCTTGCCGGCGGAGTGCCATACTCGCTGCCCGGGCACCGCCGACGCCTCGGCCAAGCAGTGGCCCCCCCAGGCCGACCAGGAGTTCGACAGCGACGAGAGCGCCAAGGCTCGAAGAACACACAACCGCAAAAACTCAAGCTTTCGGAGGGCCGCGCGGATTTCTTGACTCTTGGATCGGCGCCTGGGCCTTCCCGACGGCGCCTCCGGCGCTGCCCCTAGCGCGCTCCGCGCGCCAGGGAGGGGGGGTCCGTCCTCGATCCAGGACATCCTCGCGGGCCTCCAGAAGTCTACGGGTGTGTGTGTGTGTGCGTGTGTGCGTGTCCTTCCCTACCCTTCCAGGAGGCCAGATCGGAGGGCGTCCTGCTGGAGGGCGCCCGGGGCGCGGAGCGGGAGGTGGACGGCGACCTCTCGCTGGCCGACGTCGAGGCGTACGCCGACGAGCAGGCCGGGCGGTTCGCCCCCCTGCTGGACATGCGGCGCGCGCGCCGCACGGCCACGGCCAGCGTCGGCCGCGCGAGGCGGGCGGAGGACGTGAGGCTCCAGGTGGCGGCCTCCGCCCTGTGGCAGCGCCGGGGGTCCGCGCAGAATTAACCCGGGGGAGGAGCAGGAGGAGCGTCAGGAGGGACAGAGCTGCGTTCGCCGCGTCAAGCGCACCCTGGTCCTCACCCACCCTCCTCCTCCCGCCCTCGAGAGCGCTTCTCCACCCTCGACCGCTGCTCCCCCTGATCCTCTCCTGCCCCTCTTCGCCACCCTCGAGCGCTCCTCCCCTCCACCCTCGAGCCAACCTCCATCAGTGAACAGGATGCACAGACGGGATCCTTCGGGTCCTGCCTCTACCGTGCAGAGAGGAACTATCCAAAGTGCAGGTGCCCTCACCCCAGTGGCCTACCCGTGGTCCGGTGCTGGCCTTTCCAGAGACGATGCAATCGGCACGTGGGGAGGGCGAGAGGAGGACGACGAGGATGGAGGAAGGTGGATGTGGACGAGCGGGAGGTCTCTCCACCGCGGGCTGCCAGCTCGGCGTAATCACTAGGCAGAGCTGGTGACGCCCGCGGGCCTGTCCGCAAGCCATGTGCCCGACACGAGCGGGGCGACGCGACGAACGGCGGTCCGCAGTTTGGGTCGCGCGTGTTCGTCCCGTCATTTGTTTGGTCGGTTCGTTTTTCGTGTGTGCGTGTGTGCTTTTTCAACGTAGGGATCGACACCGGCACATTACCAAACCGACCGCTGCGAGGGCCATCTCGCCGGTAAGTGTCTTGTCGGATTGTGGAGCAGTCTTCTGGACACACCCTCTTCTTGGCTCTGCACCAAAGCGCGCACCTGTTGGACGAATTGTTTAGCTGACTCGTGCAGGGGATCAATCATTCATCCTGCCCCCCTGCCCTCCAGAATGTAGCGTCTGTCGGTGAGACTGTCGGCATGATTATTTCAGCACGAGTGTCTCGGGTACGCCTTTCCGAGATCTCGAGCAATAGTCAGCGTTTGAAGAAATAGGCCTGCGATAGTTGCTTCCTGGCAGCGCATTTTGTCGCCGGCTGCAGCTACGTGTCCGTGCCTTCCTCACGTTTTCCCATGCTCCACCCCACTCATTCCCCACTCATGCCCCACGTCAGCGCCATTCTCCTCGTCTGAACTCGACATTTGCCTCACAGCGAGTTGTCCGCTAACTTTCAGCGCCGCGCGAGGATTTCGCTTCTCGCTTGCGTCAGCAGCTCAAGCTCCTGCAGGGGGGCTTGTTCACTGCGAGCCACATATTGCCCTCAGAAGTTTTTACGAGCGGTGGCGGCAGTTGTCCCGCAGCCATCGTCAGAGCACTTTGCAGCCATCTCGAGGTATTGACTCTTCAATTGCAGGTCAGCTTTGATTCTGATGGCAGGTGTCCCTCTCCTCCTCTCTACCTCCCCCACCCAGGCGCCCCACTTCTCGCCGCCTCCCTCCTCCACTGCCCGTTCGTGTTCTCCTGGGGGCAGCTCGCTCGCCCCAGAAATATTATGTAAAATTCAAGTGCCGATCCTCGGCTGCCAGCCGCAACTTTTTAATAGGGCGACCGGCAATTATCTTCCACATCTCCAGCGATTCGAAGAAAAAAGATCGGAGGTCCGCGCAGATTCTCTTGGATCGGCACTGGGCACCCCTCCCTGGCGCGCGTAGCGCGCCAGGGGCGGCGCCTCGCAAGGAACCCGCGCGGCTCTCCAAAGGTTTCTGTTTATGCCTCCACACGGTTGTAACACTCCTGGCGTGATGAGTTCAGCATCGGCGCTGGCATTTCGGTGGTCGAAAAACGTCTTGGAGTTCTCTCTCTGGCCAAATCTGTCAAAGTCCGGCCCAGTCACGCCTGGCCTAATCACGCCTGTCAGTCAGCTGGCTCAATCCGGCAATCGGGACTCTCTGCCCATACCCAGGCCTCTGACGCTGTGATTTTTTGTCACAACGTGGACCCTGGAGTTTCAGACCACTTCCCCAGCCATGGCTTATCATCCTGAGTAGTTCGTTGACGATCCCATGGCACGATAAGAGCCCTACGATTTCGAACATGTCACCAAACAACGCCCGTCGTGTTTTTTTTCCACGTCGCGACGAGGTCCGGGTGATCGTTTCCGCGAAGGCCTTTTGGGAGTGGTTTATTTTCTACGACAACCCCCCCATCAATCCAATAGGGACAGGCCAGCGCGGATGAGATCGGGCCAGACTGGTCGGCCGACCGAGGGTGTGGCTCTGTGTTGAAGCTTCCGCCGGAACATTTGGATAGTGCGACTGTTGACGATGTCGTTTGGCAGCCGTCTCAGCTCGCGTATCATACCACATATAGACCGGCGCAAAATAGTTGAATGATCTGGTTGGATTGGATCATGGACCGCCTTATCGTCAAATGGATCAAATGTTTCTGCGAAGCTAAATGGCTCAATATTGTAAGCAGCTCGACGGAGCAGCCATGGAAAAGTGGGAGGAGGCAGACATGCAGCAATTTTGTGCAGCGATATCCCGACGCATACGTTACATAGCAATGTTGTGTTCTCGCAGAGTTGACTCTGCCGATCAGCTGGCCTCCTCAAACAACCAGGTTTGTAAGTCGGCGAATTGTTTCAAGATGTTCTTCGGCATGGCAGACCGCCAGAGTAGCGTCCTTGAGGTATGACAGGACGCATCGGTTGCATAGTCTGGCCGTCTTCTGGCACACTACACCGTAGGAGCATTTTGTCCGGAGGCGTGCTCAGAGGCGCCAGCTGGCTTCTGCTGCAAAGTGTGGAGCCGCCAAGTGCATTTCCAGACTTGGGCCAAACATAACACCGAGCATCTTGGAAGATCTACCAAACGGGCCCCGCGTCTCCAAGATGGCCATGCTTACCTTAGACGAATCGAACAATATGTCATGCGCAGACCCCGACGAACTCAATGAATATTGACATGCGTAAACTGATTCGAGCACCGTGCTGTACATGGCCGTGCCTCTGAACACGCGGCAATAGTTCAAATCGTCGGCAACTGCCGCTTCAATGGAACCTGGATTTGAACACAAACCAACGCGTTTGCAACGACCAGCTTCCCACATCCAATTGCAGACTGCGAAAGCAAGGGCGTCGTTGTGTCCGCAGCCTCCTATGATACGCAAACTGGTTCTCCTAATGTGCTCCTGAGGCTGGAAAAGAGGAACAGGAAACTAGCTAGCATCCTCTCCACTGATTAGGCTTTGTGTGCGGTCCGATGAATATGCCTCTGTAGTTGTCTAGCTGCGACCGGCGAAGGCCCTGTGCGGGAGACTGCCCACAACGTCTGTTGCATTCGAAGAACGGTTCGCGTTCGAATAGGTGCACGATCAGGCATGGATTGAGTGTGAGGTTGCCGTGATTTGGAGAAATCATTATCGAGCGCAGTTGGCAAGCCAAATTCCACTGACCGGAAACTCCTAGCAGATGAAGGATCGAGCGAGATTGGAATTGGCCAACCCTTTGTTCCACAGCGGCAACTCTTTGTTCGAAGCAGGTTTGAATGCAAGAGTGCGTTGCCGAGTGCGGGCGATTTCTTTCGCAGGTTTTCGCTGCGAGGAGGTTGTTCCTGCGAAGACTGCTCAGGAGTTGCCTCGCCCAGACAGGCCCAGGAACGGGACAGATCGCTTCGGAGCGTTCTGGAACTCCCTGGGACGGCCGCGGCGCCGGGTACATCCTCCAGAACCGCTGGATCTCAGAGATCCCCGATTTATCCCGGGGCGAGTTCTTCCCGTTCCTGGCGTTCTTGTCTTGGCTGCCCCCACCCTCCGCCGACCCTCCTACGGGGCCACAACAGCTGCACCACCACAGCCTCCCTCCCTCCCCCCCCCCCCTCTCCCAGGAGAGGAGGCAGAGGCGGGAGGGAGGGGGGAGGGAGGGAGGGATGGAGGAGGGAGGGAAGGGGGGAAGGGAGGGAGGAGGGAGGGTGGTGGTGTGCATTCTTGGGCCCCCCCCCCCCCCCCCCTCCTGCGAGGGTGCCGCCGCCCCTCCCTGTGGCCGCGAGGCCTTCGTGAGCGCCGACCTGAGCGACGAGGGTGCGCCCGAGGCCCGCGCGGGGCCTCGGGCAGACGGCGGAACCTGCGGGGGACTGGGGGTGCGTGTGCGGCGCCCCTTTCCTCCTGCCTCCTCCTGCCTCCTCCTCCTGCCTCCTCCTCCTCCTTCTCCTCCTCCTCCTCCTTATCCTCCTCCTGCTCCTCCTCCTCCTCCTCCTCCTCCTCCTCGACCTCCTCCTCCTCCTCCTCCTCCTCCTCCTCCTCCTCCTCGTCCTCCTCCTCCTCTTTCTCCTCCTGGGTGTGGCGCTCAGCGCCGCAGCTCGGCAGCAGAAATAGGGGGCCACATGCGAACCCTGCCCCTAATTACCCCCCACGATTTCTGAGGGCGAGGGTGGGCTTCGCTTCGCTCGGGAGCTCCCGAGCGAAGTGAACCCCACCCGCCCCCTCAGAAATCGTGGGGGGTAATTAGGGGCAGGGCTCGCATGTGGCCCCCCAAGAAGAAAACGGAACCCTGCCCTCGCCGATCCACGACTCAGGCAGCTTGATGGGCGGCGGGGGCAGGGTTCGGAATCCGTCGCACACGCGGCGAAATCCGAACCCTGCCCACGCACATCCACGCCCTCCATCGATTCAAGAGTGTTGCGAGGGTCGGGGAGGGCAGGGCTCGAATGTCGCCACCCAGCGGCAGGCTCGGCAGCTCTAAGACTCGGGTCCCCGACCTTTGGTCGCCCGTGTGGATTCATTCTCGGGCCGCGTGCTACCGAAAAATGGTGTGTGTGTGTGTGTGTGCGTGTGTTTGTGTGCGTGTGTGTGTGTGTGTGTGTGTGCGTGTTTGTGCGTGTGTGTGTGTGTGTGTGTGTGTGTGCGTGTGTGTGCGTGCGTGTGCGCGTGTGTGTGTGTGTTTGTGTGCGTGTGCCGTCCCGCGTCTGGGGGCCCAGCTGCGTGCGCTCGCCCGCGTCTGAGGGCCCAGCGTGCGCGCGTTCGCCTCCGGCCTGTTCCGCCTCGTCGCTGCGAGCGAGGCCGCGACCGCCAAAAGTGTCTGTGTGTGTGTCAGAGGAGGAAAAGGTACCCATACCTCTACCCTTCCTTCCCTCGTTTTCCCCTTTTTGGGCCTCCTGGGAGGCCCTCGTCGCCACCGCTGGATTCGCCTCGAAATTCGGGTCAGAACGCACCCGGGGAGAGGTCCTGGGAGCAGCGGTATCGGTACCTTTTGGTTTCCCCAGTGTGGTCCGTCTTTCTCTCGTTTTTTCTGTGCCTCTGCTTCCCCGCGTCGCTACGCACGTGGCTGCCGACGTAAAGAGTGTGTGGTTGTGGGCACCCGTCGCTTCGTCGTCTTCTCCTCCCCTCTTGCATGGTGGCACAATTCGCTCAACGGCAGCCCGGTTTCGCTTCCTCGCGCAGTGATTCTGCCTAGCCGCCGATGGAAAAGGTGTTTGTGGGCACTGTCCCACGCTTGCACCCCCCCCCCCTGTTGCGGGTCCGCCACTGTGCTCCCAGTGTCGCTCAGCACGCCCAGGGCCGATTCGCCTTTTCTCCGTCGCAGCGACTTCTCCCTTCATTTATGATCTATGGATGGGTCCGTCATGGCCCTACTGACTGAGCTGGACTGCGCCCGGCTTTTCTTCTTCGGCGTTGGACGTATCTCTGTACGTAGGTAGGTCTGCAGATAGGTAGGTACGCATGCATGCATCCATGTATGTAGATGTGCATGCATGCATGTATGATGGATGGATGGATGGGTTCACGTATGTATATGTGTGTATGTGTGTATGTATGTATGGACGTACGTACTCATGTATGTATGTATGTATGCATGTATGTGTGTATGATTGTAGGTATGCATATATGTGTGTATGCATGTATGTAGGTGTGTATGTGTATGTATATATGCATGGGTGTATTGATGTATGTGTGTATGTATGTGTGTGTATGTATGTGTATATGGTTGTATTGTTGTGCGTGTATGCTTGCATGCATGCATGTATATATGTATGTATGTATGTATGTATGTATGTATGTATGTATATATGTATGTATGCATGTATGCGTGCATGTATGTGTGTAAGCATGTAGAGATGTATGTATGCATGTATGTTTGTATGCATGTGTGGCTGTATGGACGTATGGATGTATGTATGTATGGACGAATGTATGTATATATGTGTGTTTGTAGGTACGTAGGTATGTATGTGGTTATGTCAGTATGTATGCGTATGTCTGTGTGTATGTGTGTAGGTGTGTACGTCTGTACGTATGTATGTATGTATGCATGCATGTATGTATGTATGTATGTATGCAGTTATACATGTATGTATGTATGTATGTATGTATGTATGTATGTATGTATGTATGTATGCATGTGTGTATGTATGTGTGAATGTACGTGAGTATGTATGCATGTATGTATGGATGCATGCATGCACGTATGCATGTATGTATGCATGCACGCATGTATGTATGCATGCATGCATGCATGCATGTATGTATGTATGTATGTATGTATGTGTGTACGTATTTATGTGTATGTATGTATGTATGTATGTATGTATGTATGTATGTATGTATGTATGTATGTATGTATGTATGTATGTATGTATGTATGTGTGTGTATGTATGTATGTATGTATGTATGTATGCAGGTGTGTATGTATGTAGGTAGGTAGGTAGGTAGGTATGGATGTATGCATGCATGCATGTAGGTATGTATGTAATGTATGTATGTATGTATGTATGTATGTATGTATGTATGCATGCATGCATGCATGCATGCATGCATGCATGCATGCATGCATGCATGCATGCATGCATGCATGCATGCATGCATGTATGTATGTATGTATGTATGTATGTAGTTTCCTACCTAGGCTCTGCCTAGAAGGGTTTTAACTCTCTGGGCTTCAAAGGGGCCGGGCAGTGGAAAGCGCCCCGGGTGGTTCCCCCAGTATCCGCCCCGCGGTTCCCCCAGTTACGTCCCCTTAGCTTAGCGTCGGTTATCTCATCTTACCTTAGCTTGTTTCATCTTAGCTTAGCTTAGCTTCATCTTAGCTCAGGTTTATCTTAGTTTAGCTTACCTTCATCTTAGCTGCGCTGAACTTTAGCATAACATAGCATAGCACAGCGCAGCATGGCATAGCATAGCTTAGCATAGCATAGCATATCATAGCATGGCGCAGCATAGCATAGCATAGCACAGCATAGCGCAGCATAGCATGGCATAGCATGGCATAGCATAGCATAGCAACTAATGCTGCTTTCCTAGGGGCTCCAACTTCTAGGTAGGGTCACACTGGGGTAATTGTTTAGGTATGCCGTTCCACGTGGCAGTAAACTCGCCAGCCAAGCGCAACAAACGATCATCAGGCGAGCCCCATGGGCCCTATGAGGCCTACGACCCCTATGATGCCCCGCCTCACGAGCCCCATGAGCCACACGAGCCCTATGAGCCCGATGGGCCTTGCAAGCCCTATGACCCACATGGGCCCTGCGAGCCTAATTGGGCCTAGGGACACCATGATCGCTATGAACCTCTGAGCTCAACGTCGCCAGTGAGCCTATGAGACGTATAAGCCGTATGAGCCGTATGAGCCCTACGAGCTTGTGACCTTCAAGAGCCCTATGAGTCCTCTGAGTCCTGTGGGCTATATGGCACCTCTGAGCCCTATGAGACCAGTGAGCTGAGCTTGAGGGAGGCTGGTTCTGCCGCGCGGGGGGTCGCGGCCTTCGAGGTCGTCTTTCTGCCCAGCGGGTCCTATGGGCCCTATGTCGCATATGGGCCTCATACGGCCTACGAGCCCTATGAGCCCCATCAGCCTCATGGGCCCTACGGCCCGTGCGACCCCTGAAAGCCTAAAGAGCCCCATGGGCTCTATGACCCCCGTCGGCCCTATGAGCCTTATAACCCCGACGACCCGTTCTGAACCTTATGAGCCTACTGGGCCCAATTAGCAGAATGACCCTTACAAGTCCCATGAGCCTCACAAGCACAAGCCCTTTGAGACGACCCGCTCCATGGGGCCCCAGAGCCAGTGGCTTCTGTGATGCCAAGGAGCCTACGAGCCTCCACGCCCAGTGAGCTCATCAGCCTGAGAAACGCTCTGAACTTAAGTGCGGCTGCGGGCTCTCGGAACCCCATGATCCCCAGGAGCCGCGCTGCCCGACGTACCCCTCTTCCACATTCGCGCTCCAAGCTTTTGGGCCCCAGTGGTGGCGGAAAGCCCTTCGGACCTCTGACCCAGAGGAGCCCATGAGTCCTGCGGTGGGGGCTTTCATTAAGGAACGTGCCCAGGAAGCTTCAGACCCTGGAGGGTTCCTTATCTGATGAGGGCGGCGGTGGTATCCATGGCCAATCCACCATTGGAGTTCCACTGGCTTCCAGACCCCGGATTCCTTCTACAAGGTTTTCTTATCCAGTGCCCCCACCGTATGAGCGCTGGTGTGCCCCATGGGCCCCACTGCCGAACACACACACCGCGGCGCTGGCGACTGCCAGTCACGGCGACGGCGCGCCTCGCTGGCGCCATGCGGCCAAGATTTTAAAGGCAAAGCGAAGCGAGCCGGTAACATCTTGTGCATGTGTGCATATCTATATATATATATATATATATATATATATATGTATACTCCAGATGCCTTATTAGTCTTCCCCCAGGGTCCGGTTTTTTAAGGCGCCTTTCTTGAAATTGGGGGGGTCCGGTTTATTAGGGCGCTTTTTTTGGATTGGAGCTGAGGGGGTCCAGTTTATTAAGGTGCCCCTTCGAAGAGGCGGGTCCGTAATATCGGGTCGCATTTGGAGAGGGGCCCGGTTTTTTAGGGGGGTCGATTAATACGGGATTTGGAGTATCTAGCTACTAACTCAGGGTCCCGAGTGGGCCCTCTTCGGGGTCTCTTGAGACTGTTTTCAGGTCGTCTCGGGGGCCTCCTGGGCCGTCTTGGGGCCCTCTCGGGCCGTTTTGCTTCCTCTCGGCAGTCTTGGTAGCCTCTTGGTGCTGTTCTGGGGCGGTCTGGGGGCCCTGTTGGGCTGTCTTGGGGCCCTCTTGGGCCGTCTGGAGCCCTTCTGGGAGCCCTCTTGGAGCGTCTTGGGGCTGTCTTGGACCCCTCTTGGGCCGTCCTGGGCTCGTCTTGGGACCCCTCTTAGGCGCCCATTGGGTTGGAGCGATCTTGGGGACCTCGTCGGCCGTCTCGAGCGCTCTGGAGGCTGAGAAACCGAAGATGCGAACCTGGCATCGAAACCTAGGAACACCTACAGTTTTTGCCTCCCGGGGGTCTCTTGAGAGTCGTCTTCGGGCCCCTTGGGTCATGTGGGGCACCCGTTGGGCCGTCGAGTGGCCATCTTGGGCCCATCTTGGACCATATTGGGCCATTTTGGTCCCAGTGTGGCCGACTTGGGGCGCGCGTCGTGCTCTCCTGATGCCTCCTGGGGTCCTCTGGGGCCGTCTTGGGGTCATTTGGGGCCGTCTTGGGCCATCCTGGAGCGCTCGCGAATCAGCTTCCGCGGCCGGACCCGAAGTTGTACCGAATCAGCTTTCTATATGTATATATATGTATAGAAGGGAACCGATTATATCAGTACAGCTACATGTATTCATGCATGAATGTCTGTCTGTCTGTCTGGCTGTATGCATAGATGTATGTATGTATGTATGTATGTACGTCTACCAAATATGTGTGTATGCCTGTATGCATTCATGCATACATGCAGGTAGTCATGTATGTAATTAGGTGTACAGGTAGGTCTGTATGTATGTATGCACGCACTTATGTATGGATGCATGCATGTATGCATGCTTGTATGGATGCATGATTGCATGTATGCATGTGAGTATGTAAGCATGTGAAGGTGCATGCATGACTGCATCGATGTGTGTATGCACGCATGTATGTATGCATGTAGGCATGTAGGCATGTATGTATGTCTGCATGTGTGTATGCATGCATGCATGCATGCATACATGCATGTATGTATGTATGTATGTATGTATGTATGTATGTGAGTACGTATACAGCCATATGTGTGTATATGTACATGCGTTTATGTATGTGTATGTGTATGTGTACGTGTATGTGTATGTGTATATGCATATGTGTAGTGTATGTGTATGTGTATATGGTTATGTGTGTGCGTGCGTACGTTTATGTTGCGTGTTTGCATGTTTGTGTATACACATACATACATGCATGCATGCATACATACATACACAACTACAGACGTACCTACACACATCCATCCATCCATCCATACATACATACATACATACATGTCTTCGCACAACCATACACACATACATACATACATACATACATACATACATGTACACATACATGCATGCATACATACACACATGCATACATACATGCACACATACATACATACATACATGTATGCATACATATACATATACATATACATATACATATACATATACATATACATATACATATACATATACATATACATATACATATACATATACGTATGCATCTACATCTACATCAACATCTACATCTATAACTACAACTACATATACATATACATGTACATATACAAATACATATATATATATATACACATATATATATATATATATATGTGCACACATATATATATATAAATAAACACGTGTGCATGAATACAGTTAATGGCCTTCGGCCCACCCCGCCACCGTGCCTGGTCTGTGGTCCATCGAACATGTTAAAAAGCCTCTTGGCGCCTCCTTTTTTTCTTGGATTTTCTTGGATTTTCTTGTCGTGTTCCCCCTTTTGGGCTCTTCTAGGGGCTGTCTTTGGGCCCTCTTGGGCCGTCCTGGGAGCTTCTTGGGGCCGTTTTGGAGCCCTCTTTTGCGCCGTCTGGGGGCCCTCTAAGGGGCCTCTTCGGCCATCTTGAGGCGGTCTTGGGAGCCTCCTGGGTCGCCATGGAGCGTTGGAAGCTGGAAAAGTCAAGGGCCCCAACAACATCGAAAACATATAGGAATACACAATGATTGTGGACTCTCGGGCCCCTCTTTGGTCGGCTCTTGGCGGCCCCTTGGGACGTCTCGGGCGCTGTTGAGGTCGACTGGAGACCATCTGGGGCGTCTTGGACTGATCGTGTGGCGATTCGGGGCCCTCTTGCACCGTCTTGGGGCCCTCTCGGGCCGGCTGCGCTACCCGGGAACGCGAGCGACACACCCCGGGAATCCCGAGGAATCCCTGGAAATCCTTGGGAATCCCCGGGAATCCCCAGGAATCCTTGTGCAGCCGGTGGCCCAGGCCCAGGATGGGCCTGGGCAGCATCGGTGTATGTATATGGCTGGCCTCCTCGCGATGGCGGTGGTCTTCGTTTCTCCTTTGAGGCACAGGGCTCCATCATGTTCTCTCTAAGCGCACCTCTGGCACGCCAGCCCCGCAGAGTCCGATCACCGCCCTAGACTTCCGACGATATGATTTTCAATGTTTGTGTGTGTGTGCCTTGGATCTCTGGGCTGATCGACCGCGTTGGCGTCCGCCTTCGCCGCTGACCAAACATTGTTGTTCCCCATATCCTAAGATGGGGTTCTTGTTATTACTTGGACGCCTCCTACTCCCTCTCCTTCTCCCTCCTCCTCTTTCCTCCTCCCCTCCTGTCGGACCTACTCATACTCAGACTTGCTCATACTCAGACTTACTCATACACAGACTTACTCATACTCAGACTTACTCATACTCAGACCTACTCATACTCACACTTACTCACACTCAGACATACTCATACACAGACTTACTCATACACAGACTTACTCACATCCAGACGCACTCATACACAGACTCACTCATACCCAGACTTACTCATACACAGTATTAGTCATACTCAGACTTACTCATACCCAGACGTACACATACACAGACTTTCTCATACACAGACCTACTCATACCCAGACTTACTCATACACAGACTTACTCATACACAGACTTACTCATACTCAGGCATACTCATACTCAGACCTACTCATACTCAGACTTACTCAACACACATCAGATTTGGAGGATGTCTCAAGCGGGGCGCTGGTTTCAGCACCCCTAAGGGGAGCCGCCAGGGGTGTTTGCACGGGCTCGTTCGCGGCCATTTTGTGGGGATGTCTCAGGCGGTTTGCTTGTTTCTGGGCTCAACATCCTTCGCTTGGAGAGCAGATTGTGAGGATGTCTCAGGCGGGGCGCTGGTTTCAGCACCCCTAAGGGGAGCCGCCAGGGGTGGTTGCACGGGCTCGTTCGCGGCCATTTTGTGGGGATGTCTCAGGCGGTTTGCTTGTTTCTGGGCCCAACATCCTTCGCTTGGAGAGCAGATTGTGAGGATGTCTCAGGCGGGGCGCTGGTTTCAGCACCCCTAAGGGGAGCCGCCAGGGGTGGTTGCACGGGCTCGTTCGCGGCCATTTTGTGGGGATGTCTCAGGCGGTTTGCTTGTTTCTGGGCTCAACATCCTTCGCTTGGAGAGCAGATTGTGAGGATGTCTCAGGCGGGGCGCTGGTTTCAGCACCCCTAAGGGGAGCCGCCAGGGGTGGTTGCACGGGCTCGTTCGCGGCCATTTTGTGGGGATGTCTCAGGCGGTTTGCTTGTTTCTGGGCTCAACATCCTTCGCTTGGAGAGCAGATTGTGAGGATGTCTCAGGCGGGGCGCTGGTTTCAGCACCCCTAAGGGGAGCCGCCAGGGGTGTTTGCACGGGCTCGTTCGCGGCCATTTTGTGGGGATGTCTCAGGCGGTTTGCTTGTTTCTGGGCTCAACATCCTTCGCTTGGAGAGCAGATTGTGAGGATGTCTCAGGCGGGGCGCTGGTTTCAGCACCCCTAAGGGGAGCCGCCAGGGGTGTTTGCACGGGCTCGTTCGCGGCCATTTGTGGGGATGTCTCAGGCGGTTTGCTTGTTTCTGTGCTCAACAGGGAGGGACTGACAGGAACGAGGATGAGGAGGAGGAACAGGAGGAGGAGGAGGAGGCGGGGGATCGTGAGGAAGGGCATAGGGGGTGCGGAGGGGGAGGGGGAGCAGGAGGATGAGGAGGAGGAGCAGGAGCAGGAGAAGGGAGGGGGCGTAGGAACAGGAGGAGGAGGAGGAGGGCGCTTTGTTCGAAGGTCCTTGACGCGAGCAGAACGTTTGTTCCGAAGTCCAGGACATATATATATATATATACACATATATATACATATATATATATATATATATATATATATATGTATTCATAGGGGGCGACTGCGAGGGGGGGCGGTGGTTGTGTGCGGGGATCGTTGGAAATGCTCACCGTGGCACTATCCTCCAACATGGCATGCACTTATGGCCTTGTGTGGCTAAACGCTCGTCTTACATATCCCACTGCCAGCTATCCTACAACATATGCACATGTGGGAAGCTCCAAAACTACCACGGGCTGAAAAGGGGAAGGCCTGGCAGCTAAGGAGGGGGGGATGAAGAGGAAGAGGCTCGCATTCAACCGTACTCAAAGCTCACTCTGACTCATACGCAATCACTCGCATTAGGGGTCACTCGTCTTCGTCGGCCCTGTCGCCCACGTGCACGCGCTATTGTAGTCGACCGCTCATGAACAGACGCTCACCACGGCATGACATAAAACATGAGATGCACATATGGGGAGCTCCACGCAGTGAGTAATTCGTTGATCTCGACGTCTGGGGGCCGCTTTCGGGTGGGGGGGCCGTCAACATGGGATCTAGGACGAAAAACGATCCCCCCAGGGGAAGTGGTCGGGACCGTTCTGGCCGCGGATGGAAAGAAACGGATCGTCGGATGTCGAGGGGCAGGTCTTGAGGGAAGTGTGTCAGAAGGTTTTTTGTGGTGTCCATGCTTTTGGGGCCATTTCCGTGCCCCCAAGAAACTACTCAGGATGAAGAGCTCGCCCCGGGGAGGGGAGCCCTTGGGTCCAGGACCAGTTTCTTCCGGTACCTGGCTGTACCATGCCATGCTGGGGTGGCGACAGACCAGCACGAGCGTAGCTTCTCGCTGGTCCGAGCGGACTTCTGCTTGGGTGGGCGCTAGGCTGTTCTCCCCGCCGCGTGCCACCTCTCGGCGCGCCCTCCGCGCCAGGGAATCAGAGCTCCAGAGACCAGGACTGCAGACCAGGATTTTGCCAGATCCAGCGGGAGAGAACGGATACACGCCAGTCGTTGAAAGTAGGTTTTTTTGGAGGTCGAGGTCCCAATCTACTTCAAGCGCCCAAGGAACGATATGCTGTTGAGCCAACGTTTGCCATACTTTGGGCGTGCACGAACTTAATCTGCTTCATCCGCCTTCCTACTTCACGCCAACACCTACTTCTTCCGCTGGGCGGGTAGTGGACAATGTTTCGATCCACGGCTGTCGTTTTTCCGGGCGTGCCAAGCTCCTAGTTTATCACAAGGTCCTCGTGCCGGGGCTCTGGGGGAGGAGGTTGTGGGGAGACGGGTTCAGTGCCCGCCCAGGAAATTAGCGCGGAATTCCGACAGTTTCAGCTTCTTTGCTCGGGCCGGTCTTCTACCGAAGACGCCTACGGCGAACCATCGCCACCCCCTGCCTTTTCCTTTGGAGACGCCTGTGTGGCCAAACGTTGGGCCAGAGTCGGGCGAAGCTATTTGGCGATGTGCTTCCCCCAGCCGTTGTCAAAACCCTCAGGGGAACACCTGGGGGCGGAAGAGAGATATAGAGAGAGGGAGGGAGGGAGGGAGAGGGAGAGAGGAAGAATCCGCCATATCTGACTATGACATCCTACTCCTCCCGCCCATCCCTTCACATTGCGCTGTTTTTGTTATCTATCCCCCGATGCATGTCATAGCGGTCCTGGAATTCCAAACAGGACCTCGTGTTATACGAAATAGGAAAGAAGGAAAGCTGCGCACATTGGAGGAGGAGAGGGCGGATGAGCAGGATGATGAGCAGAAGGAGCAGAGGAAGGATGTGGCAGTTTGAGGACGAGGACGAGCAGCAGCAGGAGCTGGAGCGACAGGAGCGCGAGCAGCAGGATGACCATGGGGATGGCGGAAGAGGGGAAACGGAGGGGGGCGGCAACGAAAAGAGGACTCAGATGCAGCGGGGGCCCGACCACAAGAGACCTTCCACAATAAACCCAACCCTGAGACCCCAGGACGTCCATGGATTCTTGGCGTGGGAGCGTCGCGCTTTCCACTGCAAAACTGTCGAAATCCAAGAAAACCAGGGCACCCAGGAGGCAAGCAGGATGTTTCTTGGCATGGGCCCCCGCTGTGCAGCAGTGCGGCCTGGGCCCTATCTGGAGGACACACCTCAGCACGCGGTGCTTCCCTCCTCGAGCCAGGGTTAAGTCGGGCGTGTCCCTCTACAGGAGGAATTTTCAGAAACAGTCAACCAAAATAGTCTTGGGACGATTGTTTGCCTATTTATAACTGTTCTGGACTTTGTTTGACTCTTTTACATTTTGCCTCCATAATCCGCCTCTAGGAGGACGCGCCCGACCTAAAAATGGTGTCGGAGGACAGCTCCGCATCGCCGATGCACCCCGATTTTCTCCATCCCGGCGTCGCCGACGCATCGGTGATGCGGCGCAGTCCTCCGACCCCATCCGCTCGGGCTCCATTTGGGCGGCCTGGAGGTGGGGAGCGAAGACTGGGGCAAGTTGGGGCGTTGAGCAAGTTGGGCTTTCGGCTTGTGTTTGGCTGAGGAATATTCAAGAATAGCCCAAACAAATAGTCTTGAGACGATTTGTTTTTGATTGTGTTGACTATGTTCGACTACTTTTAAGTGTTCCTCACAAGTCCGTCTGGAGGAGGACATGCCCGACCTCACGATAGAGAGGGGATGCGGAGGCGGAGGCGGAGGCGGAGGCGGAAGCGGAGGCGAAGAAGGGGGAGGAGGAGGAGCAGCAGGAGGAGGAGGAGGAGGAGGAGGAGGAGGGGGGTTCGAACCCGACCTCAAGATAGAGGGTGGGGGGACGACGGGCCGCCTCCGCCCGGGGGCGACGGGCCGCCCCTGCTGCAGCGCAACGACGACGGCGCCCGGGTGGCCCTCGGCGACGACTCGCAGGCGGCCCACCCCGGGGGCGACGGCACAGGAGCCCCGATGTTGTGCTTTGCGAGGAGGAGGAGGAGGAGGAGGAGGAGGAGGAAGGAGGAGGAGGAGGAGGAGGAGGAGGAGGAGGAGGAGGAGGAGGAGGAGGAGGAGGAGGAGGAGGAGGAGGAGGAGGAGGAGGAGGAGGAGGAGGAGGAGGAGAGGAGGAGGAGGAGGAGGAGGGAGGAGGAGGAGGAGGAGGAGAGGAGGAGGAGGAGGAGGAGAAGGAGGAGGAGGGGGAGGAGGAGGGGGAGGAGGAGGAGGAGGAGGAGGAGGCGGAGGAGGAGAGGAGGAGGAGGAGGGGCAAGAGGAGCAGGAGCCTATTTTGTTTGTTTTTGAAAGGTACCGATGCCGCTGCCCTTGACTCGTCTTTCTCTTTCTGGGGGCCTCCTGGGAGGCCCCATATGGTTCTTTTTGCGAGAGGTCCAGGAGAGGAAGAGGTACCGATGCCGCTGCCCTTGCCTCGATTTATTTTCCCTTTTGTGGGGCCTCCTGGGGGCCTCCATTTGTGCTCTGCGAGAAGTTCAGAAGAGGAAGAGGTACCGATGCCGCTGCCCTTGCCTCGTTGTCCCCTTCTGGGGGCCTCCTGGGAGGCCCTCGTCGCCTCCGCTGGATGCGCTTCGAAATTTTGGTCAGAGCGCACCCCAGGAGAGGTCCAGGGAATAGCGGTATCTGTACCTTCTGGCTTCCACAGAGGAAGGGAAGCCCTTCGTGGCAGAGATCAGAGAGAGGATCAGCGGAGGAGGCTGGCGCGCCCGAAATCATACTGAAAGGTAGGTGCGGTGCCCAACAGCAAATGGACAGCGGCCGCTGTCGTGCAGGCGACATTCTGTTTCAATTTGGACACCGTCCACAGCGGTACAGGCACCGAGTCATGTTCAAAATGGATTGGAACTGCTGTCGATCTTCGTCCCCATTCTCTCCGTACCCATTGCGATCACATGCCATCGCATACCGATGGGAAGAGTGCCCGCACCAGTTGGCTGGGCCAGGCCCGTCCCAGGGGGTGAGTGTGTGGCTTGTGCCTCGTCCATGTCTGTCGTCCGTCGTCCTCGTTCGTCTTCGCTCCGCTGTCCTCGTCTGTCGTCTGTCGTTCATCCGTCGGTCGTGCCGTCTGAGGAGGCAAAAAGGTACATCTATCGCTACTACCTGCAGAACTTCAAGGGCAATGCACAGTGCCACAAGGGCCAACTTCAGAGCTCTGGGCACCACCGGCAAGGCACCGAGAGCCCCCAGCAGAGCTACAATGGCCACAAGCAGGCTTGCAAGGGCGTCGTGCAGAGCCACGCGGGACACCTGCATAGCTTCACGAGCCACCAGCAGATCCAGGAGGGCCACTCGCCGAACTTCCTGGGCAAAGCGCAGAGCTTCGGTGGCCACTAGCTGAGCTGCGAGAGACACCAGCTGAGCCACGAGGGCCGCACTCTGAGCTACGAGGGCCACATGCCACAGGCGAAGCTACGAGATCCATTAGCTGAGCTAGAAGGGCCACCAGCTGAGCTACAAGAGCCACCGGAAGAGCTACTACAAGGGCAACGACCTGAGCTACGAGGGCCGCCGGATGAGCTTCGAGGGACACGAACAGGGCCACCAGAACTTCCAGCTGAACTATGAAGGCTACAGGCTACAAGCTGAGCTACGCGGGACACGAGCAGAGCTTCGAGTGCCTCCAGCAGCGCGGCCAGCACCACGAGCCGAGGCCACGAGCCTAGCCTCAAGATCCACCGCCACAGCTACGAGGACAACTTGTTGAGCTGCGAGGGCTACGAGCTGAGCTACGAGGGCCACGAGCAGAGCTCCACGAGCCACCTGCAAAGCGACCTCAACCATCAACTGAGCCACGCACACCAGCTGAGATACGACGACGGCCGCGAGCAAAGCCCCACGAGCCACAAGCGGAAATAAGGTAGTCACCAGCTGAGCCACGAGGACCACAAGCAGGGCTACGAGGATCACAAGTTGAACTACGAGGGCCACCAGCTGAGCTACGACAGTGGCCACAAGCTGAGCTACGCGGGCAACGGGCTGAGCCTCCCCAAACGGTCTCGCCCGAGGAGAAGGAGGAGAGCGACGAGCAGAGCGAACCCATGCTCATCATGCACGCCAATCTGGAGGGTTTGGGCATCCCCAGTTTGGCAGACAAATGTGGGGCTTTCACGGCGGATTTTGCCACCAGAGCCATCGTCAAACTTGCGCGCCCCGCTCAAAAAAAACGACACGATGGCACCCTCATAAATGAGCGCTCTCTGCCATTAAGGGGACGGGGACGAGATGGTCAGCGAGCTGGGCCCCGCTGGAGCCATCAAGGCGCTCCTGTCCGCCCACGGCCACAACGAGGCGCACAAGGGCCAGATACCTGCGGGCCAGCGGCCTGTGCTTTGGCCCGCAGCAAAACTGATACGACGGAAGGAGGACGCGCCAACCAGCAGCGACGAGTGTTCAGATGGTGTCGAGGACGGCGTTGCCTGCCCGAGCGAAGACTTCTGGAATGCAGGGTATGATGACCTGGCCAATGACGACTTCGGGGCGCCTCAAGCAGCCGAAACTCGAGTAGAAGACGAGACCAGCCAGCCTGAAGTCGGACGACTGCGTGCACTGAGAGCGCCGCCCGCTACATGTTTTCACCTCTGGGGCCGCTTGGACTCCAAGCCGTGTGTCCAGTTTTCTGCCTGCCCGCGCAGGCACAGCTGGGAGGCGTGCCCTCGTGGCCTTGGGGGAAGGGGCCCTTGGTCCCCTCTCCTGGCTGCTGGGTACTGGGCCCCCCGCAGCCCGGCCCTGGCGAACTGCCAGCACGGCCAGAAATATTGCACATCGTATCACCTCTCCCTTCTCCCTTTCCTCCGCGTTGTCCTGTGAGGGTGAATCCTCCTTCTCCCTCCCTCTCTCCTCCCCGAGTGGGCTGGCCAGAACAACGATTTGTGCTTTGCCAGTGCGTACGGTTTTTTCCAAGCGTCTGGTCATTGGGATCGTTTTGGAGCGGCGCGAGAGAGAGAGGAGGAGACAATGGACATGAACGCGGAGGAATGGGTGGGTGGGGATGAGAAGGAGGAAGACGGGGAGGAGGAGGAGGAGGAGGAGGAGGAGGAGGAGGATGAGGAGGAAAGGAGGAGAGGAGGTGGAGGAGGAGGAGGAGCAGAACGCGGAGACACAAACGGCAGCAACAGGACGAGCTGGAGATTGTGGATGATGGTGGTGATGTGGACGAGGAGGAAGAGAAGGATGAGGATGAGGATGAGGATGAGGATGAGGATGAGGATGAGGATGATGAGGATGATGATGATGATGATGATGATGATGATGATGATGATGATGATGATGATGATGATGATGATGATGATGATGATGATGATGATGATGATGATGATGATGATGATGATGATGATGATGATGATGATGATGATGATGATGATGATGATGATGATGATGATGATGATGATGATGATGATGATGATGATGATGATGATGATGATGATGATGATGATGATGATGATGATGATGATGATGATGATGATGATGATGATTGATGAGGAGGAGGAGGAGGAGGAGGAGGAGGAGGAGGAGGAGGTGGATGGAGGAGGAGGAGGAGGAGGAGGAGTAGGAGGGGGCGGAGGATGAGGAGGAGGAGGAGGAGGAGAAGGAGGAGGAAGGAAAGGGTGGACCAGGACAATGAGGCCCTGGCCGAATCGCTGGCAGAGTCAAGGGGTTTTTGTCGCGTATTCTGCTCGAGCGCTCGGCAGACTGGCGACGAACGCTCAGGTGGAGCTCGCCTTGGCCGCGTCAGGGAAATTGGAGGCCGAAGCAAGGAGAGGAACGGGAGGAGAACGGGAGGAGAATGGGAGGAGGAGGAGGAGGAGGAGGAGGAGGAGGAGGAGGAGGAGGAGGAGGAGGAGGAGGAGGAGGAGGACGAGGGGGGGAGGAGGGGGAGGGCGAGGAGGAGGAGGAGGAGGATGAGGAGGAGGAGCAGGAGGGGGAGGAGGAGGAGGAGGTGAAGGAACTGGTGGGACCAGGAGGGGAGGAGCGGGACGGGAGCGGGGAGGAGAAGGGCATCGGGTGGAAATGTAAGGTTGCGGATGATAATTTTTGGTGAGTATCGTGATGGTGAGTGATGGTGAGTGCTATTTGCGGTGATGGCGGGGGGTTGTGGTGAGTGTGTGATGGTGTTGCTGGTGATGGCCAGTGGTGATGTTTGAAGTGATGGTGATGTTGATGTTGTTGGTGGTGTTGTTGGGGATGATGCGGCGGGCACGAGGAGGGTGTGATGGAGGAGAAGGACGACGACGACTTCGAGCACGAGGAGACCGGCGAGAAGAACACGAAGCACCAGTCAGAGCGATCGGGGAGGGGGAGGGAGAATAAGACCGACCTCAACCACTTCGGACTGTTCAGAAAACTATTTCGGTCAGGTTACAACCACTGGAAGCGGACAGATCGCAACCTGAAGGATTCCATTTTTGTGGAAAACACCGGATTGCAACCGATCCAAGCGCTTCTTCAGAGTTTCCGAAGAACTTCTGCAGAGCTTCTGCAGAGCTTCTGCAGAGCTTCTGCAGAGCTTCCGAAGACCTTACGAAGAGCTTCTGCAGACCTTCTGCAGAGCTTCTGCACAGCCAGATTCTGGGCAAGCTATTGGGCTATATGCTCCCCCCACCCGTTGCTGATGCCCTGTGGGGAACTCTTGGGGGAGACGGGGGTATTATGAGGAGGAGATGGAAGAGAGAGGAGGATGAGGAGGAGGAGGAGGAGGACGAGGAAGGAAGACTGATACGACGACTACTACCACTACCTCTACCATTATTATTTTAACT